>BGPR01002432.1:0-91087 GCA_013235015.1 Araneus ventricosus | reverse complement strand
CACTTTTTTTCTCTTTAATTACATCCTTTGAGAAAGAATGCACTTATTTTTCTATTTTGTCCTCAACGGCTATCATGTCAAAACCTAGGTAAAAATGAACTAAAAGTATGTACTTTGATATTTTGCTTAATTACCTAAGACAGCATGATTATAGAATTGCGTACGTTTTTCATAGTCACAATTTAATAGCAATAAAGTGAAAGTAATTGACTGATAATTTAAATATAAAATATCCAGTTATTTTCCTAAAATGCTGCTTTAAGAATACGGATTATAATTTCCACTTGAAATTTCAGCTAAGTTTTCCACTAAATCGAAACAAATCAAAATGCTTTTTCCATGCGCACATAAATATAATTTTATCTATATTAAAACATATATTATACAACTTTTAATACAATAAATGTCCACTTATTAGTAGAATTATGGTGTAAAATAATTTGGAATGTTTATTTAATTAGGAGACATTTGACGTAAATTTGAAGATTTATAATGAATTATCATAAATCACCCGCTTATAAGATCAATACTGACAAGAAAATTTTCAGTTCTCCATCATCTTCCTTTCACAATTGGCCGGTATTATCTGTTTATAGTCTCATGTTTAAGATATGAGAATCGACCGTCCAAGACCCTTTTCTACCGAAGATCCGCTATGTTGCTCACTAAATCTGCATCAAACAAACAGCTGCACTGGTCCAGAGAATCCAATTCGTCACTGGCCATGAGCCCTTCCCCAGCTACCTAAAGAGATTCGGTCTCCATTTAAAAGACTACTGCGGATGTGGGGAAATAGGAAATCCTGTACACTACACAACAAGATGACGACTAACTTTATCTTATCACCACAAGGAACCAATCCCACTTCATAGTCCATTGGTGGAAGAGCGCCCTATCCAGCAAACTCTCAAGATGAAATATAGATCATCTCATCAAATTCCTAGCGACTAACGAAGACCTAATTAAAAGTCAGAATACAACACCGCCACAGACTACAGCCTAGAAATAAACACTTCCACAGATCCACCTCCCGGAACCAGAAATTCGATGATTACCCAGTCGAGCAGCAGAGCACACTAGCTTAAGAACAGCAACCAGCCAACACCAAATCTTCCGTAATTCATTTGAAAAATTCACCCTTCACATCACTACCAACTCTGGAATAATAATTCTCTGTTAATATTTCAGCGATCCCTAAGTAAAAGTAACAAGACAGAACGCAAGAAACAGTCCCATAATCTTTGAGAGGGTTGCGACAATAATCATCAATGCAACCGGTTATAATACATTATCTATTTTTCGTTATCCTTGCATTGAACAACACTAACAGTCCCGAACCATGGATCTGCAACTGTATGAAACAATGTAACTTGAGCTAACATTCTAACCTTTCACTGCACTCATCTGATAACTCCTCTTGTATATACTTTATATTATATTCGGATTGTAACTCTCTATGTATCATTATATTCTTCTCTGTTTATGTATAGTTAAGTTCCTTTATATGTGTTTTTATATCTCTTGATGTATTTTTTTCCCTTTTCAATAAAGTTTCACACATACCCATCCAACCGACAGGGAGCCGTTTAGGCTTCGAGTTCGGGGGTATGCTGTGGTGTTATGTCGGAGAGTGAGATGTTATTACATTGTAGTAGGAAGTGGTGTGCCGGATCATATGTGTCCCTTGTTATCGACCATAGTTCAGAAATATGAGGTCTGTCTCTAACATTCCGTGCGTGGCTTCAAACACGAATAGAACAGATAGCATAAATATATGGCTTTACGCATGCAAGCAACGTTCATGAATAATTTCAATACTACACCAGATAGAATTTAAGACTTACTATTAATAATCTATTAATTTTTTTTTCATTTCCTTAGTGAAGTTACTAAAAGATGTGAAAATCAGTAAATAGGTCCTGAAAATTTCTATAGTCTTCAGGTCTAAGCGATGGAAAGTTGAATATTCTTTTATATAGTTTTCTATAACTATATTTAAGTAAACATATTTCAGCTTGTTTCGTCTCCTAATACAAGGGTCGAATGTTCAACGCTGAACCACCCAAACAAAAACTATATTTATAAGACGGGTGGGATGACTTCGTGGTCGAGACAACTCTATACATTCCACCCTAAATTCCAGATTTTATTTTTCTGACCATTTTCTTCCTTGGTATGAATTATTTTTAAAAAAATCTGTTTCTTGCTTTTAATTGGATTTTACCAAGCCTGAGGGCATTGAACCTACTAATTATCTAGTTGTTTGGTAGATCCGGATTTAATCTTTATCGCCTCTCCCAATATCGTCATCAAAGCAAAATTATAGTATCATGCATCCTAGCTAACAGCCACTTCGCAATTACAGACATTTTCCGAATATATGCAAGTCCATGGTTTATTTTCATCTCATATACTTAAATTTATATTTAGGATTTCAAAAATGTCGCTATTTTTATGTATCCAATCAGTATATAAAATGTACAGACAAACTTGTTACTACAACAATACTGTAGAATATGATATAGCATATTTTATTTACGATTGAAAAAGCATGATTGTAATTTATTTATTGTTGTCAGAGAAAATGTCTACAGAGGAATGATAACAGTCAGATGTTATTTTGTTTTTTAATATAAAAATCAAAGCCTTGTGGAACGTAAGTTACAATATGCCCGCTAAAGAATAAGATACAAGACGTATGTTTTATCATTTAATGAATGTTTGTTTTATCTTTTAATAAATACCTCATGAATGACTAAATTAAGCAGTTAATTACACTAGAAGCCAGCAATACTAACGGCAAATATTTTAATATTAATAAGTCAGAATTAATAATAAGCACTTATGCTTTCAAGGTCGATCTTAGTTTGTCAGGGTAAACTGTGATAACAATTAAACGCCCTACATTTGCATTCATGCCATCCCAACCTACAAAATTAATAAGTTTGATTTGTCCATTCTGTTTATTCGTCTACTTTGTGTCCTTTATGTAAATCAAATTTCGTAAACAAAAAAGTACTAACTGTTGCCATTCCTAAAATATTAGAAAACTTCAAACTTCCTAAAATATTAAAAACATATAAATTTTCTCCTTTTAATTTGCAGCCGGCCCCTTAAAATGTAGAGGAAACGGCCAATTTAATGAAATCCCAAGCCTCCAATCAATTGCAGCACACTAGAAAGGATGCACATCAAACTCGAAAAGCCATCCGTTGGAGTCGAGCGTTATTAAAATGTAGGTTCACCTCCTCCAACACGCAAAAAGAAGCCAAAACTGATGTTGAAAGCAGGTATTAAGATATCACGTCCCGCCTTCCGGCTGAAAAGAACTTTTCATTTTATAAGAGGGCAAAAAGAAGCCATTAATTTTGCTATCTCTGCTTATGATGGCAATTAAAGTTCGATGAAAGAAATGATTTAGGAAATCGGTGGACACTATGATAACTGATTAGATTTTTAATGGCTACTTCTTTTTGAATAAATATCTGTTATGATGAATAACTTTTTACATTATCTTTCTTTTTGACGTCCTTAATGTTAAGTCCTTATATCTGGCATTACTTATATCCTTCTAATGCATGAACTAAAATCAGAGCTTTTTCTTACAGAGTAGCTGTTTAACGTGTTTCTTTTCAGTTTTGACTCACCATTAAATAGACGGGATAAAAAGCTTTGTTCGGGCTAGGATGTAAATGAATATTTATAAGAGAAATGTATAATGATCCGGGGCTTAGTTAAATATTTCTCTGGCTTATAGTTCTTATCCTTATGGAATGATTTTTATGGAAAATCATTCACTTGATTTGCATAGGCTATCCTGTTTCAAACATAACACAATTGTTAAAAGGCTTTCATGTCTCTGATGAATTCCTTTTCCGCTTTATACCGAATAAAGTGCTAAATTATGTTTTCTTCACAAGCAGACAATAATTCCCGACTCTGCTAAGCACGTTTATTTACTTTTTTCTCTTTTTATCACATTCTGCACGCTACGGCTTATCAGTCTTCGTTAAAAGTATAGAAATCACATATAATTTTGTTGTTATATGTTGATTAGCAAAACAGTTATTTAGTTGATAAAAATATTTTTAAATTAAAACAAAAAAATTTTCACAAACGCAATTGCACTTTCATTAAGTAATAATAATATTCTATCATTTTACTGAGAGTAATTCAATAGATGATAATACAACCTTATTTTACCTCATTTCCCTCATAAATGGTAAATCTGTTATGGTCAATGTGATAAATCGGTTTATATATATTAAGCGTTTATTATATGTAATAACCGGATTTTTTATGCGGTTATTATATATAACGACCGGTTATTATAAACGGGTGTCCATACTTATAGTGGTCCAATAGCTAATTTCTAAACCGTTAGAGATAGACATATAGTTCTAATGGGAAAAATGCTTTAAATGAAGGGAAAGATTGTATTTCATATTTCTTGAGTCAATAAATATGTTTCTGAAAAAGTTACGAATTCTAATTTTTTATATGGTCCCCCGGTCTTATCAGTCATAGTTAGTAAAATATTTTTCACACACTAATATTTTAAACAAAAAAAGTTCCTCTCTTTTGCGACTAAAACTGACCGAGTTATGGAGCTTTGAATATTGCTGACTTAGACCACTTTAAACATTTCAATAGCCACCTCGAAGGCGATCCACCAATCAATGTACAACATTTGCTCGACGAGGCCGCTGATTGGTTTAAAATTATGAATGAAATTCAAAGCTCCATGTTTCGGTCAGTTTTAGTCGCAGAAGAGTAAAACTTTTTTTAAATGTTAGCGAGTGAAGAATATTTTACTAAATATGACTGATAAGAGCGGGGGATCGTATAAAAAAATCAGAATTCGTAACTTTTTCCGAAATATATTTATTGACTCAAAAAACATAAAATATAATTCTTCCCTTCATTTAAAACATTTTTCCAACTGGAACTATATTTTTATCTCTAACGGTTCAGAAATTAGCTATTGGACAACGATAAGTGTGGACACCCTGCATAATTACCGCGATTATTATAAATAAAAACCGATTACTAAAATTGACCGTGACATAGCGATGAAGTTGAAAACAATGATTTAGTACCTCAATAGAGTATCATTTCCAATTCTTTAGATTTTATACTAAAATAAGCACAAATAAATAAGATTAAACCAACTAGTCAAACATATATTTTGTTGAATTCATAAAATAATTGTGTATGTAAGCTCCTTTTTAATAATAATTAGCCATCTTTGGCCACCAGCTGGTACGCCGAAAATATTGATTGTATATAAGTTCAATTAAATCGTTCATGAATAAATTGATATCCATGATTCCCTCAACAAAGCATTTATAAACATCAAATCGTGATAGACACTTAAGCAGTGTCATTTACCTATTCTGTTTATTGTGTACATGAACTGAACCTCTCTAGTGGAGTCAAGTCATATGACGTCACATTTGTTTGCAAACTTAACTGTCCAAGTCATCTAATGTCTAATCACACGTTCTATAAAGCGGAAACTTTCTAATTCCTCATATTCCATCATTAAAATTGATACGGCACTCTTTACCTGATACTATATGAGGCCCTGATAAGAAAATTAAAGAACAGCCAGTATAATCTTCCACATATCGGATATAATACTAGATATTTTAAGAGAAGTTTGTTAACAGTTTCCGCAAAAAATTTTATGAAATAAAATAGGAATTTAAAAATTCATAACGGCATTGCCAAAAAATGCAGACAAATATATAGAATCATCATTCCTTAGCTTTAAACAATGAAGAAAAACACACGATTGAATATTTGTAGAAACAATGAAAACGGTTTAAATTTCATTACAATGAAAAGTATTGTTACAAATATTTCATAAAAAAATCGTTTAAACTAAGGGAAAAAGTGGATGAAAATTAAATTGGTGTAGTTGAAAAGTTATTTTTTTGCATTTTACGGTGGTGTAAAAATAATTTTTCTGCGATAATATTTTCAAAAGTTCTAGTCGCAAATGCTAAAATTTCGATTAATATTTAATTAATTAAAATTTCGAAAAAATCCCTCCAAGGTGTACACTCCCATCCCTCGAAGTTTATTTGCGCCAAATTTAATAACTCTAGGTCAAAAGGTCTGCCCTGTAGAGCGCCAAAAGAACACAGACATATTCGTTTTTATTATTAGAAGACATAATCTCTAATTATAATAAAAGTGATTTTGTGTGTGTCTGTCTCTGTGTATTTGTTGGCGCTCCACAGATCAGACCATAGGACCTAGCGCTACGAAATTTGACACAAACATACTTTGGAGGATTGGAATAGGCACATCAGAACTATTTTTGTTTTCAAAATTTTAATTAAATAAAAATCAAGCGAAATTTTTGCATTTTTACTTGATAAGTTCGGAAAAGATAATAACACTAAAATTATTTTACACCATCTGAAAATTCAAAAAATTATCTTTTTTATGATACTAATTTAGTTGCCATACAATTGCTTCTCTAATTTTAATAATTTTTTATAAATATTTCTCTCGTATATTTTGCAACAATATTTTTCATTGCTGTAATGAAATTTAAATCATTTTCATTTTTACAAGAAATATTTTCTCCTGGGTTTTCTTCCATTACTGATAGCCAAGATATTAAAATTTGTCTCCTTTTTGCATATTCATTTGATTTCTTTTTAAAGCATGGTTTTAATAAAGCTTTTTTTCAGTTTTGTGGTATTTACGCATAGAGTTAAACTGCAAAAGTAAGCAATGATAAAACATTTTCATTTCATTACATTTCTAAACACTACTGCTGTTTTTTGTAATATAATTGGATGTATAAAAATATATTATAGCTATTTAAACTTGAAGTTTTGCTTTCTTATTGTAGCGCACTAAAATGTTTTTATTGAATCAATGAATAAAGTTTACTAAGATATTATTAAAATTACGCAACATATTCGGCATTACACAAACTCTGATGATGAATGATTTCACTTATTATTCTTATAAATTTTATAAGCATTGTAAGTAAGTTATTGGGTTAGTTTAACCATTTACCGTTTTAGATTAAAGCTCAAATTTTAGATGAGATGACAGAGAGAGAATTGACAAGTGCAATACAACTAAATAGCACAATGAAAAACTAAATTGCACTACCTGCATGCATATCAAAATTTGAAATTTAAAAATACCTCGTTGAAAGAACCATTAAGACCAAGCTACATATGAAAGATTTTATTGGAATTTTTCGCACGCAATAATCTCGGTGAACCAGCTGGTCACCAATGGCGGCTAATAATGAAAATAAGTTACTAAGATGCTTTTTTAATTTTCTCTAAGAAAACTTCATTTAACTTAATTTTCGATATAAAATAATAAACGTTAAAAAAGTTTTGAAAATACGCTTTGATATACTTAAAAATCTGAAACAATTTTTTTTTATCAAATACCTAGATGTCAAAACAAAAACATAAAAGCTCGAAGATCTGATAGAAACACTGTAGGTAAAACTGAATTTTAATCGCTGAAGAATAATCATAATATGTTTGAAATTTTAATGAACGTTTAGGAATTTAATTTTCTTTTTCTGATATTCATTATGGCCTAGTTTCCTTATCGCATTGTTTTCGATGCTGCGCACTTTTACATTTTTGTTCTGAGCCCCAGATTTTTGACATAAAAGATTATTATCTACTATCTATTATTTTCTACTTTTTTGTTGTTAATATATTTCACAATTCATCCTTATAATTAGTATGAAATATCATAATTACAATTTCTATATTTCACTACCAGATGGCACCGCTAGTACGGAATCACAATATTATGAAATTTAGGCGACTGACTGATAATTAAACTTTGAAAATATTAAAATATTGTATTGTCGTCAGAATACAGGCCTGTACAAAATTTCAGAATTCAAACCCATCAGGAAGTGAGCGAAAAATTACGAAAATCTTTACAAATGTGAAGAAAGTCATATAAAGCGAGTAATAAAGCAACTTTTAAAGTATTTCTTTAAATAGCAATAAAAAACAACACACAAATAAATATTGGAATGTCTGATATAAGCAATTCAATTCCTTAATATGAATTCTTAATTCCTTAATATAAATTCTTAATTCCTTAATATGAATCCTTAATTCCTGAACACGAATTCTTAATTTTCATGAATTCTTAATTCCTTTATATGAATTCTTAATTTTTATGTATTCTTACTTTCTTGATATGAATTCTAAATTTTTATGTATTCTTACTTTTTTGATATGAATTCTTAATTATTATGAATTCTTAATTCCTTAATATGAATTCTTAATAATTATGAATTCTTAATTCCACAATAGGATTTTTTTCCAATTTTTTCCACATTTGAATTTTTAGTCTAGTTTAGTTGAATTCAAAATTTCTTCTGTACACATTTGTTTAAAAAAATAAGTGGATTTCAATGGCAGATGCCATTTGTTTACTCTTTTCTACTCAACTTAAATAATTTCTTCCCCTTTATCGAGTATTTTATATAACTTTATGGCACTGCAATAGATTAACAAATATATATGTTTATAACTGCTTGTGCAGCATTTTGCATGTTATACAAAATAATTCATTTAATTTTCTCTTCTATCTTTGAATGCAGCACACGAGTATTTACAAATGCATCCCCATCAGTAATTTTAGATTAAAATACGCGTCAATTACATAACAATTAAACGCGATGAAGTTTAATATTTATCTTCTTTAGATCACTTTTCCAATTAAGTTTATTCTCAAAGATATTTATCTCACACACGCTCTCATTCAATTAGCACATAAATGAAAACATAAGAAATTAATGGAGTTTTTATTTGCTTTCAACTCCATAGCTCACTCAAAACACCGGAAGCCCTTTCAGACCAGTTTGCTATTTTGATAATTATTGAAGATAAAATGAATTATTTTAAGGTATCCCTTTGGGACGTCGTTCAATTTAACGTCCGCTTTCGAAAAGCACTCGTTTGTTGGATTTATAATTAACATCTACATGGAAAGGGAAAGCCATTATAACAAGTCGTTAAAACCTCATTAATTTTTACGTGGTCCGTTCGACACATCCTCTACTGAACTACATCATTAGTGTCAAAACTTTTAGAAAGTGCGATGTATATACAGATTTACGAACATGAAGATTATTTTTAGGCAGCGATTGCAAAGCAATACTGATTGAAATATAATTTTGCCCCATCGTTCTTAGAAAATGAAAATAATCCTGGTATTGATTAATGAGCCACAGAAGGGAGAATTAATCAGAAGAAACGATATGAGAAAACTTTAGAATTCGTCCAAAATGTTACTAAGAATGTTCGAGTTCTCTTCAGTTCTTACCAGAACTGCCATTTTGGTTTTTTTCAAGGCGAATGTTAAAAATCTGATGTGATTCTGAAAAGACATTGGCCTTAGAAATCTAATTATTAAAATTAGATTAAATTATTAAAATTAGTTAGTAAAATTAATTAAATTAGTTAGTTAACTAAATTAATTAGTTTCAAATTATTTTTGATGCATCTGATCATTTTTATTTCCAATTCTTAGTCAAATTCTGGTGACTTGAATTTCAACTTTTTAAGCCAACCAACGTCCGCCTTGAGCAAGCGTTGCTCGTTGATTGGAGGGTCCTCCTCTAGGTGGCCATTGAAATGCTCTAAAATAGTTACATTCAAAGCTTTAAAACTCAGTCAGTTTTAGTCGCAAAAGAGTGGAAATTTTTTGTCTAAAATTTTAGTATGTCAGGAATATTTTTCTAAATATGATTAATAGGACCGAGGGACTGTATAAAAATTTAGACTTCGTAATCTTTTCAGCTGTACATTTATAGATTCAAACAACATAAAATATAATTCTTTACGTCATTTAATCCGCATACGTTGAAAACCCATTTTCGACCAAAAATCACAAATTTTTTTAATGTCTTATCTGAAAGCCTAATCTTTTAAGTTTTCAAAATTAAAGCTATGATGATCAGAAGTGAAATTAGAGACATTTTAGTAGAACTTAGCAGATTAAAATGGAATAGTAAACAATACGATAAAGAAGCATTTTTCCCTTTTTTTACTTAAAATGTTTATATTTTATTGTTTATTTTTTACTATTTTCCATATACCAGATACTATTTTGAAAGATTTTCAGTGTGAATTTCTTTGTTTTCTATGAGATTGTTACAAATTTAGGTAATTTTCAATCATTTCAGTCTCTTGATTTTCCATTAATGATGTAATTTTTTATAATAAAAGTACGAAAAGCACATAAATTTTATTTAACCAATATTAATCACTAAAAGTATATCCAGATCAGCTAGCATGTGTTGCAACTCAGTATTGTAATTAGAAAAGAGGGCGCTGCAAGCGCTATCTACTGCGCATGTGAGAAAAACGTTAGGCAATATAATTCATGTACCCTTTGTGTGCCTTCTGTGTTTTGTGTCTTGTGTGATAGTGTTTGTCTTCATGTTAAAATAAAAACTATATAAAAAAAAACCTGCTCAAGGTAAGCGTAGTTTTAATATTTGATTTATAAATATGCATTTGTTTACTATTTAAAGAAATTTATCGAATTCGTAAGATGGTGCCAAAACCCGGGAGACACCTGCCTAAATGTAATTGGATAAAGGATAGTAGTTTTTATGCAAATTGTTTAGAATATGTAAACAGTGTTAAGCAGTATTCGGTTTCCTTGTACATTAGTGCATGATAATTTCTCTTTGTTTATAAGCTTATGAGATAAATTTGGTTTCAATTTATTGCGCATTTTTGTTAAAGTAAATATGACAGAAGAAGCTGCGATAACTCTATCTCTCGAGAAATTTAAGAAAAAGCGGTCAACTATTAGAGGGTTGTTAACAAAAACGCTAAATAAAGTTAACGAGCAATTGGAATTACGTCAACATGACGAAACAGCGTTAAATGAGCTTCTAGGACAATTATGCGAGAAATCTCTGACCAGTTATACAAATTTGATGCTCAGATCGAGAATTGTATTGATGATTTAGATCAGTTACAAACCGAAGTGACTTCTAATCGGTAAATAAGAGAAAAAATCGTTGCAGCTAAATCGAAGATAAATTTACGCTTGAAACCGAAACTAATGAAGCTACTACTAATGAACTATCGAATGTTAAAAATGAAAATATTGTTAGACTACCGAAATTAATAATTGAGCCATTTGATGGAAGATGTGAAAATTGGCAGGAATTTTGGGGTCAATTCGAGGTTTCAATTCATGGAAATGTGAATTTAACTAAAACGGACAAATTTAGTTACCTCAAATCATTTTTGAAAGGTGCAGCGTTAGTTTCCCTACAAGGGTTATGTATGTCTGAAAGTAATTGCGATACTTCTATAGAACTGCTTAAAAAAGATATAGCAAAAAGATTCGAACGCATGTAAATTAAACATGCGTCCTGTAAAATCATAATCATGTTGTCAGTTGTGTGATCCTTGTTATGTGCAAGTTCGTCCTCTAGAAACAGCGGGAGTAGAATTAAATAGTTATGGAAGTCTTCTATTTCTAATTTTATTAAAATGAATGCCTGATAGTATAGTTTTGGATTATAATAAATTACATAAAGATGATGATTGGGTTT
Organism: Araneus ventricosus; assembly: GCA_013235015.1. Taxonomy (NCBI): domain Eukaryota; kingdom Metazoa; phylum Arthropoda; class Arachnida; order Araneae; family Araneidae; genus Araneus; species Araneus ventricosus. Next base: position 79,491 of record BGPR01002432.1, on the reverse strand, counting down.
GCCTTAAACTATTGCAATTTTTAAGAGAGTAGGTTGAGAATAGAGAGAAAACTAATATGTTTCGTTATTCTAATGAAGAAAGAAGTGAATCTAGCTGCCAAAGTTAGTATAGAAATTCTGCATCGAAACATTTCTTAGAAAGAGTAGATAGGCATAATTCATTTCGGCATTCCGTTAAACCTAAATCAAAATGCGCTGCATTTGCATTAAATGTTGGAACTCGAGAGAAGGATGAGCCATCGGATACAGATTGTGTGTTTTGCGAGTTTCGCAAAGACTTATCGCCGAGGTATAATAATTCGCAGTGTAATAAATCTATTGAGGAAAAGAAAAGATCATTAATTAAACAAAATAAATGCTTTTTATGTTTAAAAACGTCTAAACATTATGGTTATCAATGTCATTCGAAAATAAGATGTGATCTTTGTAAAGGAAAACATAACAATTATTTACACAATAGTTTTAAAGATAATAGAGCCCAAATGAAAACGGATACTGCTGTTACATCTGTTTCGGAAGAGAATGTAATAAATTGTGACATTTATAAACTGCTACAGTTAAAATTATTGGAAGAAACAGAAGTAAGTTAGACAGGTGTCTATATGATAATGCTAGTTGTAGAATATTCATCCTTGAGCAGGTTTCTTAAGAATTAAATTTAAAAGTAATAGGACAGGAAGATGTAAAAATTTATAAGTTTGGTTCTACTGAACCAATAATAGAGAAAAGAAAAAAAGTCAGAGTTGTTCCAAAGAACCTTTCGGATCAGAGATATTTGGTGGTGGAGGCCTTGGAAACACCTAATCTTAGTAGTTCACTTATTAAAATACCTGATAGAGACATGAAGTCTTACTGTCGGAAGAGTAACATAAGATTATCGGGTAAAAGTGAGAGTGAGGACTTGAAACTTTCAGTTTTAATAGGAAGTGACTATTATTGGAAAGTTGTTACAGGCAGAATAAGAAGAAGATTGACGAGTGCATTGGTAGCCTGCAAAAGTATCTTTGGTTGGACTGTAAGTTGTTCAAATGCCACGTTAAACAACATAACTCGACGATCTGCCAACGTAATGAATGTGGCAGTGGATAGGATTGGGGTTAATTCAAATCAAGAGGTTGATTCATTATTGCGTAAATTTTGGGAGCTTCGGGCAATCGGGATTAAAAAGGAAAAGGAAACAAATGAAATAGATAAAGATATTTTGAATAATTTTAACAAATCGATTATTCTTAAAGATGGCCGTTATGAGGTTAAACTCACATTTAATGATAGAGTTGGAGAACTTTGTGATAATTATGAGATAGCATACAATAGAATAAATAGTTTAGTTAAAAGATTTAAGAAAAAATCCTGAATTTTACCAGAAGTATAAAGATGTAATCAACGATTATCTGAAAAACGGAATAGCTGAAGAGGGTTTGAATAACCCGGAACAAATATTGTTTTATTTGCCTCATGAAGGTGTTCTCAAAGAAGATAACATCACCACTAAGTTGCGCGTAGTCTTTGATGCAAGTGCGCATTCCATAATTGCTCCTTCGCTGAATCATTCTTTGTCTGCTGGACCAAATCTCAATCCAGAATTATTAGGAGTATTAGCAAATTTTAGGCTGCATAAAATCGCATTCACAGCAGACATCGAGCAAGCATTTTTGCAAATAATGCTTAGACCCGACCAGCGCGATGCAGTTCGATTTCTGTGGCTTAACGAAGGATTGGAAACTAATTATAAGATTTTGCGCGTCACTCGTGTTATTTTCGGAGCAACATGTAGTCCTTTCTTGCTAGAAGCAACACTCAATCATCATGTTTTAAAATCGTTTTTGCTAGAAGCAACACTCAATCATCATGTTTTAAAATTCAAAGAGGAATTTCCTAGGGTGTACGAGTTAGTGAACAAAGCATGTATGTTGACGATTTGGTCAGCTGAGCAGATAGCGAAACTGAACCATGAAAATATATCGAGGTATGAGAAATGTTATGCAAAAAGCGAGTCTCAACATGAGGAAATGGAAAACTAATTCGGATTCTTTACAGAGGAAATGGGAGGAAGGAGAAAATTCGAATATTATCTCGTCAGCAAATAGTGGTGTAAAGGTTTGGGATACATGTGGGAAAACAAAGGGGTTGTAATGAAACTCTCGTTGCCCGAAATAAAGTTGAATTCGGATCATGTAATTACTAAAAGATTGATGCTAGGGATAATCGGAAGACTCTCTGACCCTATAGCATTTATCGACCCATTTACTGTTACTTCCAAAATTCTTATGCAAGACTCCTGGAGAGCTGGGTCAGAGTGGGACAGTCCATTATCTATAGCTATTCAGCGCAGATTGTTGGTGTGAGGATTTTGTGCATCTACGAGAAACTAAAATCGATAGGCATTATTTCGGGAACTTTAGTTTCGCTGATATTTCAGACAATCAGTTGCATTGTTTTACTGATAGTAGTGTTCAAGCCTATGGAGCAGTCATATATGTAAGATTTGTTAAAGAAAACGAAGCCAAAACTTCTTTCTTTAAATCTAAATCTATAATTTCCCCACTTAAGAAATTAAGCTTGCCTCCCTTAGAGTTAATGGGAGCGGTCGTAGGTGCAAGGTTAACAAAATATGTTTTGCAAAAACTTAATTGTAGTATTTCACAAACGTTTCATTGAACCGACTCTACCATTGTTCTGCATTGAATAAAAGGAGATCCCAACAAGTGGAAGCCTTTCGTGTGCAACAGATTCAAGATAAAACCGAACCTTCTTTATGGAATTATTGCCCGGGTGAAGAAACCCAGCAGACCTTTTAGCAAGTGGTGAAAAATCTTCAAAATTGAAGGGAAATAGAGTCTGTAACCGCACTGTTTTCCGAGCTCGCCACCTAGCGGCCGTTGGAGGAGACCGCAGTTCACGATCTGGAGTCGACGAGAAAACATGGTGTTCTCCCCCGAGATATTGTTTATTTTTATGTAACGATGTGTTTTGTTCTTAATGTTTGCCCCTGTATGTTGTGTCCTTTTGTGTTTAATTAAAAGTATTGAAACGAACCAAGACCCCTTTCCTTGATGGCTACTGTTATCCCTAACAGAAATATGATTATGGCGTACCAAAAAGGCTACAAGTCTGGTTTAACGGACCTGGTTGGTTATCTGAGGAACGTAAAAAATGGCCAACTGGGTACGCAGTCTTCGGAATAAAGGAATCCGACGTAGAAAGAAAGGGTGGTCAGAAATATAAGATCTTGCAAGCTAGTTGCATTGAGAACGAAGTTGAAGATTTAGTTGAAGTATACTGAATCAGTAATTTTTCTAGATTACTTAGAATTACTGCGTGGGTTAAGAGAGTTATATTTAACTTAAAAAGTAAAGTCGATAAGAACTGTGGACCATTAACAGAGGAGGAAATTTCTAATTCAGAGAATTACTGGATGAAAAGGTCTCAAGTGAAGGAATTGTCGGAGGAAATTAGGACTATAAATAATGAAAAAGAGTGTTTTCGAGTTTGTCAAAACGTGATTTATTCAAACCATTTCTCGATGAGGAAGGACTATTGAGGATTGGTGGCCGTCTACAATTTTCTGATTTGATCTATGAACAGAAACATCTAGTTTTATTACCCAATCGAGATAATTTCACTGAATTGGTTATACGAAAATGTCACGAAAGAACTGGTCATGCCGGACTTTTGGGAATTCCAGCCGAATTAAGGGATAGATATTTTGTGTTAAAGGATAGACAAAGAGTTAAGTCCTTAATTTCAAAGTAGTAGTGTGTAAAAGATTTAGGACTAAACTTGCTACTCAAGACATGACTAATTTTCCACCAGATCGCATAACGGAAACATTTCCATTCGTAGTGACCGGTTTGGATTATATAGGTCCGCTTTATTATGTTGAAAATTCCGAATCGAAGAAATCTTATATTTTACTTTTCACTTGTGCTGTTACACGCGCGGTACATTTGGAACTCTATACGGACATCTCTGGACCATCTTTCATTAGATCCTTCAAGAAATTTGCTAGTCACCGTGGACTCTGTAAGATCGTTTATTCCGATAACGCCAAAACTTTTCTTAAGGTGAAGAAAGAATTTAATATTTTGAATAAAACTCGTAAAAGTGAGGAATGTCAGCATTATTTCGGTGAAATGCGAATAACTTGGAAAACAGTGCTCCAAAGGGGGCGTTGTGGGGTGGATTTTGGGAGCGACTCTTTCGCTCGGTAAAATCATCCCTTAAAAGAATCTTGGGCAAAACGTCATTAAACTATTTGGAGCTCGAGACTGTAGTCATCGAAGTAGAGGCTATGATCAACTCCCGTCCACTGACTTATCAGAATGAGCAGGCAGATTCCGTCTCCCTTACCCTTGCCCATTTTCTGATTGGAAGACACATACTTTCAGTTCCTAATATGTCCGCCTTACCTCCATCTACCAAGAATGTCATTACAAGACGACGGAAGCATCCGTTGAACTTGAACTATTTTTGGAACAGGTGGCGTAAAAACTACCTTGTTGAATTGCGATCTGCGCATCAGGCTAAACCTAGTGCAACAAATCCAGTTTTGATTAAGAAAGACTCCATCGTACAGATTCATGTTGATGAAGTGCCAAAAATGATGTGGAAATGTGGTTTAGTAACGGAACTTCATATGGGGAAAGATGGAAAGACAAGATTGTGTATAATCAGACTTCCTTCTGGGACTTTTTTAGAACGTCTAGTGCAGTTAATTACTCTACCCACTCGAATTGGAAGGCAATTAATTTTCAATCATAATATTGACTTTTATATCATGTATTAACTTTTCTTTTTATTTTGCAGAATTCCCTTGCAGCTGAAGTTGTGTATGTTCCTGTGTTGTCAGCACATGTAAAATTTTGTTGCTTTCCCTTTATTGATTACTGAATTGTTTTAAATATAAAATTTGCACTTCAAATGTTAAATTTGATTTATTGATATTTTAAAATGTATTAAGTGGAACTTTAAAAAAATTAATTTGCCAATTTAAAAAATGTTAAAAAGCTGAACTATGATATTAGGAGAAACACTCTACTCTTGATGAATTCTTCTGAGTTCATTGGGGGGGAGGATGTTGCAACTCAGTGTTGTAATTAGAAAAGAGGGCGCTGCAAGCGCTATCTACTTCGCATGTGAGAAAAACGTTATGCAATGTATATCATGTACCCTTTGTGTGTCTTGTGTGGTATTGTTCGCCATTATGTTAAAATAAAAACTATAAAAAAACCTGCTCAAGGTAAGTGTAGTTTTAATTTATCTTTGATTATTAAATAGGCACTTGCTTACTATTTAAAGAAATTTATCGAATTCGTAACAGCATGCATACAAAAGTTAGTTGACTGAAAAAAAAATATTCAAATCTGCCGACCTCAGCTGAATGGTAGATAACGATAATAATTCATGAGGTTCAAGAAAACAACTAAGAAAAAATTTCCAAAACTGAAAATTTTAAAAAAATGAACTAAGCTGGCGAAAAAGAAGAACTAGGCTACAAAACTGAGAAGTATTGAAGAAAATTTCTTTTTTTTCTTCTCATAGTAAATTAAAAACATAAACTTTAAACTCATTTTTCTCAAAATTTAATTTTTTCCAAAATTTTCATTTTTCAAACACAATAACTAAAATTCAATTTAAAATATCCATCTGAAATTTGGCATACATTTTATTTATGATAATTTCTAGGTAATGAACCAAAATATAAGTGCAATGATGTTCCATTAAAAATTTATGTAGCTTTTGAGGTTTGAAAAAGGCCAATATTATTAAAAAATTCATGATTTCACCCTTAAACTCTTATAATTTACATGTTTTTTTAGACATTTCCAAACTTATGCTTCAGGATCTAGCCAATAGTTGAATGATCATATATGCTAAAGTATTTATCATTCTGATCACTTGTTTTTGATCGAGAGTGTTATGAAAAGAGCTCAAATTTAGTGCAGTTTTTTCAAATATTTAAAAAAATATTAAATTCATAAAACTTTTTTCTATGATTTATTAATTTTTAACATGCATATATAAAAATACAAAAATATTGCTTCAAATGTCCTTATTTTTAAAAAATGCCTCCGAACGTAGTCGGATACCAGCACTTTTCTAGCTGGAAGTATATACCTATCTCCAACAGTTCGGAAATTAGCTATTGGGCCTCGACTAGAGTTTGCACCCCGTATACTTTTAAGTTATTCAAATGACTATCTTATGACTGTCTAAATTCTTCTATTGTCTTGAGTAGAACTGAGAAAAATCTGTTGAACTGGAGAATTGTGAAAATCTCCATTTCTTTGAAGAAGATAGATGGAAAGAGTCTAGCTTGCAATTAGATCGCCTTTCTTCTGATCATTTAAAGAAATTTAGATATTAGGTCCAAGAAAATTTTCTCGACCCTAATTTATTACAACATACATTAATAAGTGATTGAATTTAGCACAAATATTTTCGCATTTTTATGAAAAAATTTACTTCAAAACAGTTTCTACCCTTTATTTGATTATCATGCATGGGTGAGACCTAAATAATCCTAATTTGTAATGGGGTATTAAATTCTATTTCGTATACTATTCCCCTCTACTTTTTTTGTTACTAGCCACCTACAGCGACCAGCTTGCTCGCAGGGAATACTGATTGTGTTTAATGTCAATTGAATCTCTTATGTATAATTTCATATTCATGGTTCCCTTAAAAAATAATTTTAAAGTTGTAGTTGTGATAGACATTTAAAACATGTTTATTTAATAGCCTTGCACCTGCTCAGTTCAATATCTGTGATCAGGTCCCTAATGGAGTAACGTAACTGTCCCCGTCACTGAATATCTAATTGTCTGTTGTTGGCGCCAACTTCACTTTCTTATTACTCAAAAAATGCTTTTAAACATTAAAATGTCGAGCCACATTTTGCGTCCAACAGCATGTTACCTGAATTAAAAACATGCCGATAAAAAGAATTAAATATTGTTACGAAATTCGTTCAGTGAGTGTACGGTGAAAACAGTCCAACAAGGTAAAGGAGAATGACACTTATATTCCGGAAAACACGAAGCGCAGGTGACAAAGAAAGCAGCACTTACACAAATTAGCAGTACAAACAGACAGCAATTCACTGATAAGGAACAGCAACAGCACTTCCAATACCGCTCAGCGTCTGACAGCTTACTAGCTCGCACAGCGGATAAAACTCCCAAAGAGATTCCAAAGACGTTAAACACGTGCAAAGTAGATTAACACACACTATTATTTTGATCCGAGCACGGACTATTTATAGTCTCTCCGACAGGCCGTGACATCACATGGAATCATCTGGATAGAGATAGATCCGGCTCCTAATAGAAATATCAAGAAAATTCCAGTATTTTAAATCCCACATTTCGTCGCCAAGGTCGCGGTAGATGGCTCCATTCCCCCGGTATTCCCATACATACCCCTGTAGAACTCTCTTCCCAACCATAAGACTAACATAGCTGGGAAGCAAAATTCCATGTTGGGAACAATATGTATTAGCAACCATACTCTCTGAGGTTAACGGATATACTTCCTAATTTACTTAATATCTTAGCGGACTTTATTCAAAGGTTTCACAAAACAATTGGTGCATAAAAGAAGAAAGTAAAATTCATTACAATTTTAGCAAGGAATGGCAAAAAATAAGCATGACCTTAATTCCTTAGCTTTCAACGATGGAAGAGAAACACGCAATTAAATATTTGTATAAATAATTTCTTCGCAACAATGAAAAGTATTGTTGTTTAACTATGCATAAAATATTTTAAAAATTTGCAAAATTAGAGAAAAGAATCGGATAACAATTACAATGATATCAGTGAAAATATAAATTTTTAAATTTTAAGATGCAGTAAATATTAATTTTCTACTCTAATATTTTCGAATGTTATCACTAAAATTACCAATACTTTTGCTTAATTCTTAATTAACTAAAATTCTAATTAAAATTTCGAAAAAAATCTCTCCAAGGTACACATTCCTACCCCCCAAAGCATATTTGTGCCAAATTTCGTAGCTTTAGCTCCAACGACCAGTTAAGTTGTGCCCTGTAGAGCGCCAACACATAGATACCCACACATACATTATCTTTTATTATTCATAGACATACATAGCAGTTTTATTCTAAATTGTTCGAATTAAAAATTCTCAATTCTTACTAAATTTTAAAGAACTATCAGAATTTTAATAAAATACTCAAAGTTTTGACTCCTTTTATTTCACCATATTTCTAAAAAATGTACGTATTTTTGATTATTAATTTAGCATAACTAGTTCTAACTTCTTGTCAATATTATGAAAATTAATCGTTACATTATACAAATTGCCGTTTATTTTGAAAGAAAAGTAAATATTTTTTTTTCTTCATTTCGACGAATTAAATATTTATTACTTTAATTATTTACTGCGTATAATACAAGCAATTTTTGAAAGGAAAGTATTTTACATAAAACTCGTAGAATAATTATTCAGTTATCGATTCATCAGTAGGTTTAATTTCTGTTGCAGTCATATAAAACAAAAAAAAAACTAAAGTGGGGAAAATCGCTATGTTTTTATAATAGAAATGCTATGGATAGACAATTTTTAATCCTTACAAGTCATGCAGAAATTTAAAATATAAATTTTACAGTATATATATTTTAGCACAAAATGAAAAATTCAAATTTTTCAGTCGTCGTATTATTTAATTTATTTATTAGAATTTTATTTATTTTGGATTAAAATAATTTAGCGACATTAAAATCATTTACTTTCCGCTGTTTTTTTCAATAGAAATGAAATTTTCTCAACACAGTTATGTGACATACATCTTCCAAAATCATTATTTCATAGTATTCTACTTTTACAATATACCAACCCAGATTTTTTTCCTTCTCTTAAACGATTCTACCGTACCCAAAATAGCCAAGCCATAAGAACCCTGGCAGTATAGCCCGCGCCGAAATAGCGCCGACAAAATAGCCCGTGTCAAAATAGCCCCAACAAAAAAGAGAAAATAGCTCAGATAAAATAATATTTTTAATGTCATTCAGTACTATGTGAAATTGGGTTATTTTATCAGTTCTATTTTGTATTGGCTATTTTGTCGGGGCTGCTTTGTCGGCGTCCTTATGGCTTGGAATATTTTGAAGTGGTATCATATTCCACACATTTAGAACCCTTCGAATATGAAAGTTTAGGTAATTCGATACAAAACAACCAGAGACATAAGAGAAAAATCTAGTGTCTGTCTCAATATAGAAAAGCGGTAAATAGATAGCTCACATAGAGTTTTTCTTTCATTTTAGGCCTTTTAATTATTCTTGTAAAATGTGCACCAACCAGTGTAATCCGAAATATGTGCCATGAATCGAAAAACAAGAACTTTTGTCTTCATGTCTACATAACGAAAGGAAATGAATTAAAAACAACAAATTATAATTATTATATGCATAACTCAGTTAATTTTAAATTAATATTTAGTTTTGACTTTTTAAATTTCGTGTAAATAAACGAGATTTTGATTTATTCTAATGAAGCTCCACGCTGCTATAGATCTCAGGTTTGTTCATATTTTGAAGAAATACTAAAGAGGCAGCAATGCTAAAGGAAAGGAGAGACAAAAGATATATTATCTTCTATAAAGTTCTGATATTTTTTGACCGCATAGATGTTTTAAATCATTTAATATAACTTTTTTTTATATTTCTCAATGGCAAATCTGTCTTTTACTTGTTTGTGTAGCAGTATTATGTTTGTAGTTTATATGATACCTGAGTTTGTAACAAATATTTCAAACTCGAAAGTCAATAAAAACATTTTAATGACATCTCAGCTCTTTTAAGTCTAAAAGAGCTAAAGATATATAAAAAGTCGTCAATTATTTACTAAACTTACATATTTACATTAAAAAAATATAAAGAAAATAGCAGTTTTGGCTTATTTTAATAGTTCTGTATGAAGGTGTGTGAATAATTGAATATAAATGTACTTAAAAAAACCGATAATCACCAAGAGCTTTTAAAAAATCGTTTAATATAAGGAATAAATCCACCTTAAAAATAAACAGAGAAGAAAGAAATATAATTTTTTTTCTGTTTAAGATCTATGTGCATTCAAAGAAAGTTAAAACTTTCGTACTTGCCTCAAGGTACTCATCGACAAAATAGTCCATTAGCTAATAAACTTCCACTAAGATTCATTAAAAGTTTTTCCAATTTGTACTCTTGAATATTTTTTAAAAATACAATTACTGAAAAAATTTCGATTTAGCATAGCAAGTTGACATTTAAAATACATCCCAAATTTCCTGTAAATTATTTCAAAAATTCTATATAAAATATATTTCTCAGGATTTTTCAAAAAGTGGGATGGTATCATTTTAAATCAATACCATAGTTGCTATTTTTAAATATATATATATGATATTTTGATTTCTTAATTTCCTTAAATCATTTTTAACAACACCTCATTTTAAATTACTTCTACTTCCATCGTAATAAGCACACTACGACTTTCATTTCGAGTCACGAGTCGTTTCCCCGGAAATTCTCTTCTCTGGGTACTGAAACTTTCTGCGCATTCCTATCGCCCCCTTTTTTTTATTCAAGCATGTAAGTTGACAACAACAGTGCGCCGCTCAGGCGTAGCCTCTTTAATACTGGTCATGGATCTACGTACATTATGATCCTTTTACCTATAAAAGATAACCTGAATTATCTACTACGACTGAATAAATAAAGACTGAACAACTGCTGTCTTTTCTTTTACCAAAATGGATTGCACTTCACCTTTAAAACCTGATCTTACATTTATATATATATTAACAAAAGAAAACATTAGAACCATTTCAGAAAAGAAAAATAACAAAACAGAACATAACGCTAACGGCCGCGATTCGCCATCAGCAGGGAAATCCCGAACGAGTGTATACTTATTATCGGTGTTTTCTTAACACAAACTCTAGAAATTATGCTAAAAAGAGTTTGTTTCCCCGGAACACCGAACTAAAAAACAATATTTTGAAACAAAGAACTATCAAGCAAAAAGTTCATGTCTATTGAAATAAAATACATGAAACCAAATTTTAAAACCAATAATATAAAACAAAAATAAAGAAAAAGATGTCAGTACTCACCTAAAAATCCATAAATGGATAAATAAGACAGGAGTAGGATTTAGATGCAAAAGCACGCGGCATACGTATATTGGAACGTTTAGAAGTGCTGACGTGTTCTAGGTTATGAAGGTTAACAGTTAACGTCACGAGTTTCGGTTAATATTTTACAAGCAGTGAAGAGTCTTAAGAACATTTTTAAGAGCATCAATATATAAAAAATAGACAATTAAACAAAAATTAAAGTAAGTGTAAAATGCTATAGACTAAGGTAAATAAAGTAAGTATTTTTTTTTATTAAACTTAAGTTTAATATAGACTCAGAAATAGTCAGAGAAAAGTAATGTTATAAAAATAAACTGAAAGGTTAAATTCAAAATTCGGAATCCATTAGATATTTTTTAAAAATAATAAATTCATATCATCAAAATGCGCAAATATACAAGATATATTTTTTGAACTCGAAAATGCTCCCTCGCAGAAAGCACGCTGCTTATCGCAGTTTTGCTATTTTTGCGCTTCTCGCATGAAAAAGCATACATGCAGTCATTACTTATACGTATGTTGTGGCTTCATAGCAAGGTCGTGGGTCCAAAAGTTGATTCCAGGGAAAACGCGCTGGTTGAACATCCACCCACTGGTGTAGAATGAAAATTTAGAGAAGAGGGTGTCGGCTCAGGTATCATCCTCTTTATCTCAAGACCGTTCAAAATTAGAAGGTCTGTCCCAAAATAGACCTCGTGTAAGTTCAAAACGAGACGTTAATGTGAAAAACTAACAATTGTGTGCTTTTTCACGTGCATTTATGTTATTCACAATCATAAATATACAACGATTAATAAAAATAATATATCTCTTTTTTTAAGTTTGCGAGCCTTATCTGAAAAATGTCTTTATTCTCCAATTCGATTTTTTTATTTGTTATAAACACCCAACATGCATTCTTGTATCAATTTTTTGCTGTTGTTGCGAAATATGTTTTCCTTAAAAAAATTTCCCCAAAATAAAATTATTTGCTTGCGTCCCTTTCAATCTTAAGTTACCCTAGAAAGATTCTACATGAGTGCATATATATATATACTTTTAAGTTTCATAGAAAGAAAAGTTCTTGGAAAATCCTTCCTTCAGCACCAATGGTTTGCTTCTTTCCAGGGGCGCTATGCCTTCCTAGATGGCCTTTGATTACGTGACTTTTCTACAACATGCATTCAATTCTCTTATAATAAATAAATAAACAGATAAGCATTTCCGTTCCTAGAAAGACAGCAAAAGAAACACAGCACCTGCTTTTGAAATTTCTTCTGAATGCATGCTGTCACAGAACCGTTCTTTCAATGCAATCATTTTATATCTCAGTCTGCGTGCTGATAAAAATAGCGATGGAAATTCCGCAAAATTCCTTAAATTGAAAAATTATCCCAGCGCTTGGGGAAAACAGTCTCGGGTTTTGTAAAGGTAACAACATAAAAGGATTTGATAGATTTTACGAAGATATTAGTAAAATGCAGTTTGCTTTCGCTAATTTCTTGAAGAACCCTAAATGAAATATGGTATTCACAATTCTTCACTAATGTAGGAAAGTCAATAAACTTCAAAAAATTTTGAATAATATGTTTAATTTTCCTTCGAGATTCTAAGTTCTTATATCCTATTTTCAAATTTGCATTTCCATCTTGTTTGTTCCAATTTATTTACGTTGTTTATTACTCGTTAATAAAAAAATTAATTTCTACTTTTGTTAATATTTCAAAAAAAATATTGAATATATCAAGAAAAGTTATGTAACGCTAAAAAGATATGTCTTAAATATGTCTACGGGGAAGTTATACCCGAATTAATTTTTAAAATAAAAAGTCAAAATTTCTCTGCCAAAAAACATAATTTATCTGTAGCATGAAAATGATAAACATTTATATATACCAAATTCACCAATTAGAAGCAGTATTAAGAAAAATATTGTAAAGTGAAGAAACTTTAAATCTTAAATACTTTGTATTACATATTAAACTCTAAATGAAATAATTCTAAATGAAATTGGTATCTTTTAATGCCTTAGTTAAAAGGAGCTGAATTCTGTAAGAAAACTTTATTGCAGCAAATCTTATTCTCATAAAATGAAAATTCAACCTTTTTCAACTAATATTAGCTCTCATTTAAAAGCTAGACAAAAAAATATTTCATTAAACTCCATTTAAAATGATACCACGGCATTCTGCGTAGATAATAACATATGGTGAGATTCGAAGAAACTTTGTAGAGTCAGTTGGAGTAATTGGAAACGAATTTTGCCAACACTGTGATTTCCCTCTCTTTGAAAGGATAGCATCCGATCGAGAAGAGGTCTATATATTTTTTGAGTGCATAAGCATGTTCTTCAGGATTCATTAACCAATACATCTTTTTCAAAATAATTTATTAATTAACCAGCCTCACTTACAGTACCGTTCTTAATTCATCTCCGAAGTGTTCCCAATTACCCTAGAGACTATGGAGTGATTGGAAACGCGTATTTCAAGTTCTGATAAGAGTAATGAATTTATGTAAAAAGATTATAATTGAAATAATTAGATAAAGCTCTATATTGCCTCATAATGCATTTAACTGCCTGTTCCCAAATACCACAAAATACTGTTTTTTGAATGCTTTTCAGCAAAAGTGTTTTCTATTTCATGGAATATCGCATACAAACTATCGTACTCATATACTATCTTCAATTTGGAGTTATTTACAATCATTCTAACTCAAATTTTGTCTGGAAAAGTTGGGAAATGAATCTTTATGAAAATTTAAATGGCAAAATTACGACACACAAGAAGGAAATAGTTAAGAATTAGAAAACAAATACAAAAATTAGTAAACCTAGAAGTAAAACTAGTAGTAATTTATTGGGAAAAAGCAGAATTTCCACTTGAAATAGAACGTTAAATCCACTATTTAACAAATTTTTCTCTGACATTTATACTACCTGATAAATAAATACTTCTTTCCTACAATCAACTTCAAAGATAGCATCTAGGAGTATAGCTTTTAACTGACTCTCGGAAATCGCAAACTCGTCGTTCATCACTGAAATAAATTTTGATTTAGCCAAATTAATGGGCCTGAAACCTGTCACATCCAGTTTTCCACCGTCAACTCCTGCATTCCTGCAAGCGTACGAATAATGAGCTTTCATTCTGTTAACTCCAAAGTTATAGATCAGCCGTGGATTGATCCTGATGAATTACTTCCTGCATCTCAGCACCATCCGTTGCTTCAAAATCATCATCTTCATATTCCTCCATCAGTATCACGTTTTCTTCTTCCTCGTCATCAGTTTCCTTGTTTTTTCCATACTTGATGTCAGACGTCTTCATATTATTATTAACAAACAATTTTCATACGTGAAGAGTAATATGTATGTAGATAGCATGGTAATTTTTTTTAAATGTCAGTTGTTAATTTGACTTAAGAGACATTGGCATACTTCACTGGCTGCATAGAACGTTATCACATTCCTAGATTTAAAATTGCTTCATATCATACAATAAGTTATATCTAATACATAAAAATATAGGGTTTTTTGTTACATTAGAAACCTTTTCCCAATTACCCCGTTGTGAAAATTGACAGGGGTAAGTAATGTCACTAACCTGTTCCTAAAATAAAATCTAGAAACGAAAACTGAAGTTTTCTCTTAATCTTTACATTCTACTCAGTGCCTTAAACTCACTGGGTAGGCAGTGTCAGCGTGCGCAAATAAATAAATAAATATATCTAAGAAATATATAACTTAAGCAGATAAACTTGCATAAAACCGGCGTAGAGAACGAAAAGTGAAACTTAAAAAATTTTTATTTCACTTTTCTGAACACAGTTGTAACTAAAGTTAACAAACATTACCAGAGAACACTGCAAAAAGCAAGAAAGTGTCTTATTTCTTCCTATAGAATGTCTTAATCAAAGCACATGTTTTTCAGTTTGCTAAGGCCTCACCGGTGAGCACTATAATAAACGTTCCCAATCACCCTACCTGTCCCTAATACACTTGTTCAAGTATGCAAAAAGATCTTTGCTGTAAAATATGTAGAACTTAAAATTTCTCTTTTGCAGAGTGCTTTAAAATTAATT
Source organism: Araneus ventricosus (assembly GCA_013235015.1). Lineage (NCBI taxonomy): Eukaryota > Metazoa > Arthropoda > Arachnida > Araneae > Araneidae > Araneus > Araneus ventricosus. The sequence continues at coordinate 64,283 of BGPR01002432.1, read as the reverse complement.
GTATTTTTTTTACTTTATACATTACCAAATTGAAGTAAAAGAATCAAATATAAAAAATCCATATGCTTAAATTGAAAAGCAACTGTCAGTCTAAACACAATCTACAGCTATTTATATAGAGCGCGTTTCAGAATTCAGTATTTAAACTGTTAGATAAGAACAATCCAAAATCACATACAAAAAAGTACAACTGGAAACGCTGTTCGCCAGCGCTGTAGCTGAATTGGTAAAGTCTTATTTATTTCATAGCGGAAGGAGACTCTCAAAACTATGATCTAACGAGACACTCGGCAACCGACCTCGTAGCAAAATCTCCATCGCCGCTGCAAATGTCCGCGAAATGCTGACTAAATGTTTGAAAGTGTTCGTCAATCCATGCACACCGCTGTAAAACGTGCATATTGAATTGTTTGAAGAAATTTGAGCGAAACTGGACGTGAGTACGTGCTGTAAAGTATGACCACGTAAAAGAGTTTTCACCCATTATTGGCTTGTCATTTCTGAATCTTCGTGTATCCTGAAGCTCGTTCATGTGCCATTTCCGGTCATACATTCCAATATGATTCTGGCCCTTTTTTCCCCTCCAGTTATTTGATAAAAAAATTATTTCCTATTTTTAAGTACATTAAAGCGTGTTTACTCCTATGATTAACTTTGGGTTTATTATAAATAGGTTAATTAGATAATATTAAATCAATTAGTAATCCCAGGTTCTACATTTGTCAAATAAATATTTTTATTAATGTAAATAAATTTGACTCTCAGAATTCGACACAAAGGAAGATAATATTAATTAATAAAATATATAGCATTAAACTTTATTTACATCATAGATACTTAATTGTAAATTTTCATTAATTAAAAGAAGCCCAGGAAGAATATGAACACATAAAATATGATTAAAACAGTCACTAATCAAAAGTCTGTAAATGTCTCTAATAATTCGATCTGATCAAATGTGTTTCAAACTCACCAGGCGGCGTAACCCGACCCTCAGCCACGTAGTCATTAAAATATAGACTCTTATAGTTTCCAATCAAAGGTACTAATAAAGCCACGTAATTTAATTTTCTTCCACACTCACCTTATATGGTCTCAATGAAACCTTTCAATTTACCAGGCGGCCATCGTCACTTGGATAACACAGTCGCAATGAAGCCATTCAGAAAAATCGGCCACTTAAGGTTTCCTCCAAACAAACCACTTCACTTTTTGTTACCTTCTGCTTAACTCCCTTTACTTTTTCTTTTTTTTCTTATCTCCACCCCTTTACATGTTTGGGGTCAGGGGCGGCTCGTGCATAGGGACTGCAGAACTGAAGCACCCCCCAACTTTTTTCTTTTCTGTAAAATCAATCTATTTATATTATTTCTCATTTAATGCTTAAATCTTTCAACAATCTACCCAAATTTTACATTAAACGATTTCGATCTTCAAATAAACCGAGAGTAAAAACTGAGGCAGAAAACTAAGTTCCTGTCTTAATTTTTTACTACCTGAAGATTATGCGCAGAGGAAAAAGTAACTACAAGTTACCAGAACTGTCTAGCGTTGCAGCTCCGAATTCCGCCTGCGAGCACGCGTAGTTAAAGAGGAAGCTTTCCCCTTCCTTCATGTTTTTAAGCTGAAGGGGAACTGTGCAATCCACAGCACCAGATAAGCTGAAAACGGAGTTTCACACATTTTTCCACCTCGGAAATTTAAAATAAATAAGGAAATGAAGAATAATTAATTATAAATAGAAGTTTAATTGAAAAAGTTTTTTAATATTAATTAAATTTGAATGAAATTTCTTGCAATCCAAAGGATTCTTTTTTATAATTATTAGTTATAAATGCTGATGAGAAATTTTCCGTGAGACAAATGTTTTCAAAATTTTCGCGACCCCCAATATTCTGTACCATTTTATTTAAGATCAGGATTCATAATTTAAGAAGCATCGATTTCAAATAAAACAGGTATTTCACGTATATGAAACACCAGAACAATATAAACACGTATATTGTTCTGGTGCTCCAAGGAACAGAATTTCTGAAAGAATATTGATAAGTGTATTCCCATTTTAAAATATCACAGAGCACCTTTAGATACATGTAATAGAATAAATTACTCTTTTTTCCCATCTTAGTAATTTATACTACATCAGAACTTGAAATCTACTTTTTAACATTAAAAAAATAATAATACATATTTTCTGGCGCACACAATATAAATCAGGATAGGTTATATGTAGCTGTTTTAATTTCAAAAGGTTAAACTTTTTTAAATCGTTTCAAGGTCAATGTTTTTAATCTTTTCGCTGGAAAGAAAATAAGAAAGAGTTTTATTTTTAAGTAATTTTTAATGATACTAATAAATAGTATTTGCTTATTCTTATTTTCATATTAAATTATACTATAACATTTTTTTTCTTGTTACTTGATGAGAAAATTATTTTATAATGTAATTTTATTGTTCAACCGCAGCTGTGTGAATCTTTATAAATATAGTAAGGAATACAGGAAAAGGAAATGGAAAACAAATTTTGAGTTTTAATTTTTTATTAAAATAAATTTGTTAAAATACTTACCTATTAGAAGAGAAAAAAAATTTAAGTTTATTGATTAAATATAAAATTACTCAAAGTTAATGGAAAAGTTAACAAAAAAATAAATAAGTGGTACAAATACACATCACTGCACAATGAAGGATTGTTTAAAACTTACAGCACCCCCAAGATTACATGACACGAGTTGCCATTGTTTGGGGTGCTTCTTTCCCCTTGTACGCGCAGCCAATCTCGGTCATTTGTATCGCTGATTGGCAAGAGGGTGCTGTCTCTCGATTTTTCTGGACACTTGTAGGATGACCAAAAGAATCGCTATGTTTCTAGTAACTTCTCGGAGAATCGTGCCGCCATTCCAGCAGTTTATATTCTAGAGAACACTAGAATGTCCTTTGTATCGAATTCATATAAACAGAAATATCACGCAACCTTACTTTAAACTCTTACTTTATGAGTTTCACGTATATCCATACCTTTTTTTCTCATTTGCATTTTTGTTATTTTTTGCAAGTAATAGTTTAAAAGCAAATAATGACTAAGCACTGCACTCTATTACAGCTTACACAAAAAACAACAGCATTCATTTATTAAACATGGTAAAATGCAAGTCGTCACAAAAATAAATGGGTTAATAAATAGAAGATAGTAGATGAAAAAATAAATGGGATACTTAAGACAGATTAAGAATTCTAATTATTATAATAAAAAATTATAACAAGAAATGATAGTGAATTTTTTTCAATACTCATGGAGCTAAAACCATGCTGTTTTTGGAAAATAATAAATTATCAAGCCGTATCATTTTAATATCAAGGATTCCCGAGACGATTCATCCTCCTACATGCACTAAAAGATGTTTGCTGTGTATTTCATATCGATCATGTGAAGAAACATACATCTTAAATTAGAAAGAAGAATGTTACTATTCTTTTTCATTTAGTACAAATACTGTAAGCACTCCGTAAACATTCCACATCTATTAAGAATATCTTCGTATTTGTATTGATTTGGCTTTACTTTACATTTTTTTTCCAGGACAAATGTATATAAAAGGGAAAAAAAATAGAAATTTACGCTGGTGCAGAATAATATAATTTAAGTTGTTTGTCTCTGCTCTTTACAATTCTCATCCTGAATGAATCCTCTGGGTAATGAGCTGAAGGACATTTCAAGAGAAACGATAATTCGTTGTCATCTAGGTCAAACAGCAGAACGTGACACTTGAATGTTATTGAGGGTGACCGTTCCCTAGTGGCTTCTGAGCCCCGAAGAAAGAAATGTCTATCGGAAGCTCTACCTAAAGGTGTAATCTATAGGACAAAGCGGTCAAATAATTCCAGAAGCCTATATAATTGTAAGGTCTATTAAAACCAAAATACGACCCTTGTTGGAAAAAAATTATACCAATAATGATATTAAATTTTAATTTTCAAACAGTTTTTAAATGAATATAATAAATCCGGTGAATATCCATTTGAGGTTGTTTTAACGTAATACAAAGCTTTTAACTAAACTCACATCTTATAAAATCTCTACTAAAATAATAAAATTGAATGTGTATCAGTTTGTATGTGTGTCTGTTGGCGCTCTATAGGACAGACAGTTAGACCTAGAGCTATTGAATTAGTTACAGATATACTTTGAAGGGTGTGCCTGTGCACCTCGGAGAGATTTTTTAAAATTTTGACTAGATTTTTAATCAATTAAAAATTAAGCAAAATTTTGGCATTTTTTCGTTGATAACATTGGGAAATTTATCATACAAAAAGGATTCATTGAACCATCTTAAAATTCCCCAAAAAATTATCTTTTCAGTGATGCCAATTTATTAGTCATCCAATATCTTCCTTAATTTTGATACATTTTCAAAAATATTTATAAGCATAATTTACAATACTTGTCATTGTTGAAATATTTCATCTCAATATTTGATATAAGTATTATTTATATAAAATAAAGTTAAATTTTTTGGACCATGTGCTCTAATAATTGCTGGTTTCAGAAGGATTTCGTGAGCTTAACAGATTTTCACTGCGATACCGACAAATTATAGCAAACCGATTACATTATAATTTTCACTCGAGCGAAGCTCGCAGATGAATTTCTGAAAGCAAAGCTAATAATAATTCCATCTTCCTCAATATGCGCTAGACGTTACTGAAAAAATTGAGAACGTTTACTCTCTTATTTTTTTTGGTATCTTTGATTGTTACTTGATTTAGATTTAGTATTATAAAATCGAAACACATTTAAGGACTTTTTCAATATAATTTTTGAAAATGCAATTTAGTTCCATAGGCCTCTATAATCATAGTTCGAAACATTATCAATCTATTATGTTGACGCTTTAGTGAAGAGATCATTCGAGTTGAAGCTATTATAGTCGGTAGAAAAATACTTTGATCTTCTTTCAAATTCTTTCATTTTTCTATATTTAGAAAGCTTACCGTAAGAAAATGATTTATATACCATCTTTTTCATTGATCAGAGCTTGATTTCTGATCTTGGTTTGTATCATTTATAGCAAATTTTAAATAAATTGCTTTTAAAATTAAACAAAATAAGAGGATATAACATAAAGCATTTGTTATAACAACTTCAATAAACTTTAAATAATTTTTACTCTTCCATTATTCCATTTTCTTCAGAATCTGCAGTTGAAAAAATGGAACTTCTGATTATTTCTTTTTTTCATATACATTAAATTATATTTTTTAATTCTCCCCCCGATTTAACTTTGTGATTGTTATGCTCTAACATTTATTTTGAATTCCAAACTACAAATACGTTAAGTAGTAATCCTTATAGTTTGATATCTTTAACTACAATAGTGATTTCATACCTTCCATAAAACTTTATGTAGTTGTATTCTGGAATTTGCCTTTTTTTTCCGCATAAAAAGTATAAAGTAAGAAATATATTTTTCATTAAAATTTTCGGCAAAAAAATGAAAGTAAACTTATGATAAGTTATGATTAAGCCTTTTCGATTATTCCTTTAGAATTTCTAAAAATTAAGAGTTCCTTGAGAATGTGAGAATATTGGACGTTATTAATAATGTAGCAATGCCCATATTCATTTTTTTTTCAAATTTTAACGAAAGGCCTACAACAAAAAATCGTATTACGAGTTTGATGCTATTTTTTATTAAAATACCCAGAGAGATAAAAAATAATAAAAACAGTTTTTAAAACACACTCTTATTAGTGTACTAAAAAGGAACATTTTTTAAAATTTTAATTACTTCCTTCTTTTTAGTCTTTAATTTATAATTAGTTACTATAAATATTATGGAATCTTGAAATAAACTTTTTCTCAAATTCACTACCAGGTAGCACTAGTCGCATGGAATCGAAATTTGATTAAATTAATCGTCCGGAATCAAAATTAACAGATAATTAAGTTCTTGAAATATTAAAATAGTGTTTTGAAATCGGGAATACATGAGAGTACAAAAGTTGAAAACTCTATCACATCAGGAAGCGAGTGAAAAAATCGATTTCAAAATTCCATCTTTACAAACATGAAACAAGTCAAGTTAAATAAAAGCGTGTAAAAAGTCATTCTTGTCTGGATAAATAAGTTATCATTCTCTGCCTGATTTAAATTCCGCGAAGTCTTTGTTATATTATTTTGACAACATTAGAATTTTTTAAATTCCCTTGCCATGATTTCATATCTTGAAATTAAAGTTTTCTAGTACCTTTCCGGATGTAATCATATTCTTTATACCTAGCATTATGACGAACAGAGAAAAATCACTGACACATCACACTGATACAGAAATAACGAAATCATAATGAAAGCAGCTGTTCATGTGTTTAAAATAGGTATTAAAGAAATAAGCCTACCTAGGATCTCATAAAGGGTTATTCTGTCAAATGGTCGTTCAACAAATCGTTAACAGCAGGAAAAAAACACTGAATTAGAACTATTGCCAAGAAAACTATTCCTGCAACAAATGAAGAAATACTTTGTTTATAAAACCGAAAATTTTCTTTCCAATTATCTTCTGCCTTTTACTGCTTTCATTGCTATCTTTGTTTATATCATATTTCTAAAATATGGCTTCATTTCTTTTCATCCCGACCCATTTTTAAGCATATTTGATCGAGTACATATAACCGGATTTAAATGTTTAATATGATATTTCAATTTAATGTTCTATACAGGGTGTCCCAGATTTGTTGGACACATTTCAAAAATAAATAAAAAAACTAATAATGTTTCAACTACGGATTTTTTTAAAATGAGAGTGCATTTTCAAAAGTTTTTTTTCAGATTGGTAACACGTCATTTCGGTGGTCGAGGGGGTCGGAAATTACTAAAAATCAAAAATTGCTTTAGAGCCATTATCTGCGAAAATATTAAAACTGGAAGAAAAATAAAAGCATGTATTTGTAGGGCATTTTACGCTCTTTAATTTGTTAATTCGCATGTAGTGTCAAAACTGAAGAGTTTTCGAGATATTCAAGAAAAACTAAAAAAAGGAAACCAGAAAACGCGCATCGGCTTCTGCTGATCCGTAGCCATTGCGAATGGAAATTTCTCGCTGTAGCAAATTGAGAACGTCGTAATGGTACCCCACCTATCTGAAAAAAAAACGTTTTTAAAATGCGCTCTCATTTAAAAGAAAAACCGTAGCTGTAACATTGTTAGTTTTTTATTGATTTTTTTAATGTGTCTAACAATTCTTAGACACCTGTATTTTTATTATTATGTATTTGCCAGGGTAGAAAATGCGCCGTCATTATTGCTATCATTGATGTTAGAGAGCTGTTTATACTCCTAAAAAATAATTTAAATTTTACATTATGATCATTGTGGCAGGAAATCGCAAATTTTACGGATTTCGTGTTAAAAAGAAATAACTAATAGCCGAAACGAACAAGTTGCTTTAAAAAAGTAATCACATTAATCTTATTTCATTTCTTCGTCACTGACCATCGTTTCACCTTTCTAATTTATGTTTATACACATTACGAAATCAGCATTTTCATACCGGCAGATCTAATTCCATATTTAATGGCGCATTGGCTGCATGCCTGGAGATCATTAAACCAGTGGTCAACTCAAGCAAGAATGCGCTTTATTACGACATATCTGACCAACCTGATTGCATACCTATATCCCGGACCAGATAATCTAGTGCTTTCCTGGAGTGTTTATTAGACTGAGAAGTGCAAGATTTTGATAGGAATTTCTTCTCCTTGCACTCTGATTTCAGGAAAGATAATTTATAAACATAATTAATAAAAATATGAAGAAATCACAATGAATGAAGATAAACAATAGTATTCGAAAACCTCTGAAAACTATTTTCAATATGTTTTGAACAATGTCAGGTAAGTTATAAGGATATAACGGACATGTAAAAGTTATCGCCTTCATTCGTTTTCCTAGACAATATATACTTGAAAAAAACATAATACTATGCTAGTGTGCGTATTATTAGCATATATAATAATCTAAAACCGTTTACTGAGTTCAACCGGCTAGTTAATTTGATTATTTTCTTTATTCAGTATATATGTGCAGTAAATAAAAAAAGGGTATTTTTATTTTTTTTCTAATTTTTCGTTCATTTAATTATAGGAGTTACGCAAAGTAGTTTTGTATAATAAAGGAGAATTTATATTCTTATCCTTTATTATGAACACTATAATTCGATGTCCATTGTGTTTATCTTTACATGGTAAATGATTTTTGCATACTCAGCAAAAACACGTTTTTCCTCAGAAAATTTAAATGGAAATACTTGTTTTCATCAATTACTGGAAGTAGTAAACTCTACTAATAATAAAGGATAATGTGTGTATGTGTCTGTATGTCGGCGCTCTACAAGGCAGACCGCTGGACCTAGAGCTACGAAATTTGGCACAAACATACTTTGGAAGGTGGGAATGTGCACCTCGGAGCTCTTTTTTGAATTTTAATTAGAATTTTAATTAATTAAAAGTTAAGCGAAAGTTTGGCTTTTTTCCCTTAATAACTTCCGAATATATTACAGCACAATAATTATTTTTAAGCCATCTGAAAGTGTAAACAATTACCTTTTCAATTACATCAATTAAGTTACCGTACAAGTTTTCCAAGTTTTCCTCTAACTTTAATAAATTTTTAAAAACTTTTTTGGCATAATTTACAACAATTCTTTTCATTGTTGCAACGCAATTCAAACCGTTTTTATTGTTCAAACAAATATTTAATTGCGTGCTTCTCTTTCATTTATTTCATGAAATTTTTGGGAGAGTGTAAACCAAGCTCTCTGAGATATTACGTATATTAAGAAATATATCCAGTAAGCTGAATGATTACGATTGCTATGTTTTCATTCTTTTTTTGGGCATGTTTTAATCCAGCTAACAAAATACAGATCAAATACAGATTTTGCAAGAGGAATCAGAAAGTAAAGATAGCGCCCACAACATGCAATTAGATGTTCGTGCTTGACATGGTCAGTTATTTAACTCCATTAGGGACATTTATGTTAACAATCAATCAAATCATATTCCCGGCGAACAAGCTGGTTGCCAAAGGCGGCTAGTACTACATATCGCAGCATCTTAACTAGATATTAATTTAAATACTTATGAAATAAAATCCACACACGAACCACTGATTAATCCATAGACTGTTATTACACTGTAGTTCTGTAGTTCATTACAAACTGGAGAAGCATTTTAAAATTGGCCAAAAATAGAGGAAAATTAAATATTAGAAAGCAATGTAATACTTAAATTTCCTTTCTTTCTTTTTTCTTCTATTCGGAGGTATAAAAGGCTAAGGTTTCACTCAGATTGAGGTTAAATTGACAAGTTAAGATAAAGTTCGGTTAGATTTTTTAATAAGAAATGTCTTGCAAATCGAAACAAACATTTATTCGCAACTACTTAGTATAAGAAGAAATTGTTCACACTTTAATAATCAGTAATTTAACAATTTTTTCTATCACTGTATATCAATGTACAGTGAGCATTTTGTAAGCAATTCAAATCGAATTACTTTTAAATAAAACACAAATGTGTGTTATTTTATTTGAGGTATGCAAACCATGAAAATGACAGCAGTTACATCCATTTTCGTGAATTTTTCAAAAATTAGATTGTGTGCAAATATTTCGGAACATTCATACTTACGTTGACACTTTTATATAAAAGATTCTTCTACGTATTTAATTTTAACCAAGCACCATATATCGACTTTTATTTCTATCGCGAACTAAAATTTACATGCTACCTTTTGAATTCGTTGAAACCTGACAGGTAATTTAGGAAGACAATTTTTTAAAAAAATATTTCACCCTTTCTATGCAGAAATATAATTAGCATTAAAATATTGATTTAAACCTAAAACTGGCATTCATGTTTTAATATACTCGATAATATATATACAAAATTCGTGTCTCTAAAATGTTTGGAGTTATCGGATTTTTTTGTGTAAGGAAGTAGCTTATTTTCTATTTTTTTTCAAGCAATTGCATTTGAAAATGTTATGTTTAATTTAATAAATTCATTTCAATTTATGTATAATAAGAATGGAAGACTTCTGAAAGTCCGTGAAGATACCGTTTCAAACAAAGCAATAAAATAGAAACACTTTTATAAGTGTACTGAAAAGGAAATTTTTTCATTTAAATTATTTTCAACATCTTAGTTTTTAATTTATAATTCAATGTTTTAAAAATTATGGAATCTTGAAATAAATTTTTTCTCAAACTTACTATCAGGTGGCGCCACGGGAATAAAAATGTAATTATATTAATTGATCAATTGATAATGAAGCTCTTAAAAAATAACAATAGTGTACAATTATCGAGAATACAGAAGTTTACAAAGTTTGAAAACTCTAGCACATCAGGAAGTGTGTGAAAAATCGATAATAAAATTTCACCTTTACAAAGATAAAACAAGTGAAATCATACAAAAATATCCGCCAAAACATTTATTTCAATGTAGGCACATTTCTGAAAAGCTTCTCGAAACAAACAACTCCAATAAAAGAATAGTATCGGCTTCGAATTTTATCACAAACACTCATAAAACAATTAATGTGAATTATGAATACCTGGGGACTCCACTTCTGGAATGAGAAATTAAAATAGTAAATGTAGGGATATGTCTGATTAGTTTGCCATTAAATTACTCTCGGGATAATTGAAGATCTCGAATTTTGTAAGTGCCATCGCAGTTGCCATGGTAATTGGAAGGTTCTCCATTTAATGGCTTAGTCGATCGTGGGATATGGACATCTGATCTTGTCTTCTGCATATCAGACAATACGTTTTCGGCTTACATATGTTTCCGATGACCTAGTTCTGAGGGACAGTGTTCTATTTATTATGCACAGTGGTCCATCTAGATCTTTGATATGCGTTTGTCACGCAAGAGTTTCTGACGAAGTTTTGACAGGGGAAGTTAAATACTTCTTTAGCAAGTTTTGTTACTTCCATTTTCTGAGTTACTAAAGTAAACTGAGAACGTTTTTAGATGAGAAATAGCCGTGACGTCAATGATTAATTTACTATCAAACTCACTTTTTCTCATCTATGTTATTACGGAGAATGGAGGTCTATTTTTAACACAAATTACAAATTTTGACTTAAAATTATTTTTAAGAGTTAAAATAACGAACTAAAATACCATAAGACTTTTCTTCATGATACTGAATACGACATAAAATTATTGATGTATAGTATTTTATATTATACCAGTATTTTATAGTAAAAACAATAAATTCTGTATTGTATTACTTATATTGCATAAACTCCTCTCGATGAAACAGCAGCAAACCAAGAACTCTACAATTAACTATACTTTTGATCAATACTTTTTTTGAAAATTTCCATATTTTTTTAAACGAATTGTATGTCGTTTTAAAAGGAAAAAAGCAGATAGATATGTATATTTGTAATTTTTTTTCTTTGGGATATAAATATTTTAAGCAATTAAAATATGACGTTCGCTTGATTGAATAACACTTCCTTTTCACTAAACAATCATAATAATAATCTTAATTTTTATACTAAGTTTCATATACTTTAAGATTGAAGAATTTTAATATTTCAACTAATATCAAACAAAAGCCAATCTTTTCATTCAAAACCAGTTGGAGTATTTCACATTCGGCATCGTAAAAAACTTAACATACTTTGTATAAAACGTAACATACAGGGTGGTCCAGTGGTACTGTTTGAAAAACAATCTAATAGATGGCGCTAGTTGCGAACAAGTCAGACCAAACTTGATGTGAGCGGTGAGTTTGAATCTGTTGTTCAGTTGAGATTGCCACAAGCGAAAATTAATAAATATTCAACAGATATTCGAGTGTTCATTGTGCTCGAAATGCCATGAAAATGTTAAGGCAGTGCAACGGGTATGGCAGGAGTAGTTTCTCAACAAGAACCAGTCGGACAAAGGACTACAGTCCACACGATTGACTGCGAAGTCGGCGCACGCGTGATGGATGGATTCCGGAACCACCTCACTGCTGTTCTTGTTAAAGGAGACGTTCACTTCGAACCCCTTTATCAATAATTGCCTACTATGTAATTTCAATATATATCATTCAAATCTTTTCATCACTTATTTATTTTAAAATTACGATTCGCTTCAAACATTACCTGCTAAGCCACCCTGAACTTCTACAATATATTTCGTTTTATATTTAGCTTCGTCGTTTTGTGAATAGAATCGAGGCTTCATTTCGGAATAGATCACTTTCCTTTTGACCAATTTATTCAAAATTTAATACTTATCAACAATTTCGGAGTAAAGTTCACTTACTAAAACTCATACATCTAACTTGTTGCATTTTTTAGCTATAGAATTCATAAGAACACGAATAAACATTCCGACAGACATTCAACCCAATGATGGATTTGGTCCAAAATTTAACGCACATTTTAAATTCGGGTTTTAAAACCATAATCTAAATTCCATCCACGTGTCCTATAGAGTCATCGTGTTCATATGCATAGCGATGGATAGACAGACATACTTCTTTTAGTCAGATTTCGTCCAAAATTTGCAAGATATCTACAATTTTGGTGGAAAGATAACTTACTACATTTCATCCTTCTAGTTCATTCCGTTTTCAAGTTATTGTATCCACAAACAGACCGACACACAATAAGACGCAATTCAAAAATAGTTTTTTTGGACTCAGGGAATACTTACTAAGTAGTTCCCTGAGAAATGTGAAGGTTCATGAAAATCTCGAGATCGAATTTTTCGACCATAAAAATGCTTTCTCTTAGTAAACTTCATATGCGAGAAAGTGAAAAAGGTAATTTACACAAAACGTGCAAATATAAATTTGCAATAATAACAAATTGGAGTATTCTTTCATTCATATACCATTAATATATTTCCATGCAAATTTTGCTTCAATTATAGAAACATTTATATGAGCATGAGAAGCATTCCAAGTGGCAGAAATATTTATTCCTAACTAGCAGGATACCTGGCATTACTCGTTCTTTTGAGTATCAAATCGTTGTGGGAAATTGAAACGAAACTATATTTTATACAAATATAGTGTTACTTAATATTAGGGATATTTCTTCTAATACTCGGTTAACTGTTCTCGAGTTTTCGACTGTTTTAGGATTTGTTTTGTTTTATTTTAAATTGTTATCTTGTACATCGTAATTTATTTGTTAGATCTCTTGTGTGGTTTTTGTAATGCTTACTGTGTCTCGATTTTTGATTGTAACTGTTTGGTTTTAAATGCTTTTGATTTTAATCTGGTTATCTTAATTTTGTGTGTGTGTTTTGTGTTTTTAATTTTAAGCTTTTGTTTTTGCTCTTTGTCTTTTTGCGTCTTGTGTTTTTGCTTTTAATCATTTTGTGTTTCTGCTCTTTATCCTTTTGTGTGCTTTTTTCTGAATTCATTGTTTTAAACGATGATTTTTTTTTTAAATTGTTCTGCTCACCCTTTGGGGTTCTTTGTAAATTCTCTTTTAATGTAGTCTTCTGTTTTATGTTTCCCCTCCGGCCTGCGGAAGGCCTTACACCTTCTAGGGTAGGCTGTGCGGGGGCGGGTTGTAAATAAATAAATAAAAATTTCGTTGATGAAATAGCCGCCTTTCGCGACCAGCTTGTTCGCCCAGACTTTTGGTTTTCCTAGCTGTTAAACTGTTAATACGAAATGCATAACTATTTAAAATTTCACCTTTGTTGTTTGAAAAATGTGAATTTAATAGAAATTGAAATATATTAGAAAACTAATTACATCTATCTAGGCCTGCTTTTGAAATAAAGCATTTTGATATTAAGTGTTTTGAGTAAATTAATTAAACATTCATTATTGAACAATTACTTAAAATTTCACCTGTGTTGTGTGATAAGACTGAAAAGCATGAATTAAATATAACTTAAAATTTATTTGAAAATGAATTCCCTGCTTTATGCCTGCTTTCAAAATAAAGCATTTTAATATTAAGTGATTTGAGCGAAATATCTGCCCATGGCCAAATTCAACAGCAATAATTTACGGGTGAAAATGTTTCAAAATATCTACATCACCACATTATTCTTTCATATCGAATGAAAGAATAATGTGATGCTTTCAAAAACTAAGCAAAACAACCCGAAAAAAGAAAATAAGTTTCGACAAACAGTATGAAGAAAAAAATTTTTTTAAATCATTTAAAAAAGAACCAACAGAATTTTCCAAATAATAAATTTTTTGAAAAGTAAATTATGTTTTCATTTTTTAGTAATCAAAATGTCTAAAAGAAAAGAAAGCCAAATTATAATAATTGCGAAATTAACATGAAACTAGCAAACTCTGTAATTAGAAAGCAAAGCAAATGCTTGTTATCATTTTACAAAAATGTATCGATTGATTGGATTTTAGTGGCGTAAAAGCCAGGTCTGACCATTCTGCGCCAAACTCAAGATAGATCATAAAGTCTTAAAATTAAAAAAAAAACTTCCAAGAAGGAACCAAAAGCATAAAAAATTCCAACTCAAGAAGAATATAATCAAACAAGATAAAAAAAAACCAATATCAATGAGAAAATAAAATAATTTTATACTCGGGATATCCCAATAAGTCTGTCAAATGAGGACTCGGATTGTTAAAATATTTGATTCTAAGATTAATATACCTGGAACATTCACTAAAAATATGTTTTATAGACACTTCACTTCATGTGACACAATTTTGTGTCACATGAAGTGCGGTTCGCCTTGTGGGACCAATTCTAAGTCTCGTCAATTTAACAACTATGCTACGATGAAAATTTGTGTGTTTAAAACCTTTAATTGAAGGTAGTATGCAATGTAGTTTATTGTGCACCTGACTGTTCCATATGCTTTGCCATTTCTTATGCAGGAAATATTTCAGAGTCTGATTTACATCGTTTAGACTGAAGAAAGAGTTTTACAAAAATGCATCAGTTTAAAGCTGATGCTAGAAAATATGTCACTAAACGAAACTTATTAAATGAAATAAAAATAACTCATTCAATAAGCTCGAGTTGAGAAACATATTTACAGAGTGTGTAAAATCAAACTGCGGGTAAGTGAAAAATTTACTTGGAGTTAACTTATTTATTGTATCATAAAAAGCAAACTTTCTTAACCATAGATTTAAAAATGGGGAATGATAATGTGATTAAAATATTTCATGAAGCAATGAAATTAGTTTGATTTTCATTACAACAATGTAAAGCATTATTGCATATCATAAAATAAAATTAAAAAATTATAAAATTTAAGTAAAAATTGTATGACAGTTAAATTGATATAATTAAAAAAGTATTTTTTTTAATTTCAAGATTGTATGAGACGTATTTCTGTAACATAAGATTCTCGGAGATATCGCGAGAAAAAGCCAAAATCTTACTTAATTTTTAATTAACTGAAATTTTAATTAACTTTTGGAAATATGACAGTGATTTTTCTCTCGTTTTGAAGATCACATAAGCCAAATTTCATCAAGATTGGACAAAAACTATAGATTTCTATAAGGAACACACAGACAGACACATTTCTTAAACATAACAGATTTCTCTACTTAAAGTATTCACTCTGTATAATTTGTCACATTATCAAATTTGCATGCAACCTTAGTTTAGTAATTACTTTCTACTTCAGCTGCGTCGTTCTCATAAGGTCAATGCACGTATTGACACAGTCATGTGTATATTATCAATCTGCAGGTTGTCTTATTTTGCTGTGTCACTCACTTCTCAGCGTCTCAAATCTTCTGTTCATCACACACTTAACTTCCACTGGAGATAGTCGAGATTACTACCAGAGGAGCCCACTGGTGGGGAGGAGGGCACCAAGAGTTCCTAGATGAGAAGCCACCGGATTAGTTAGCGGGGTCTCGCCTCCCTGGTGGGTACAATAATGGCTTATGCTTGTTCTCTGCCGGTGATAGTGCATGCTTCCTTCGGGAGGGGTCGGGCCGTAGCCTGTGGTGGCATTAGGATTCCAGCCTCAGCACTCGAGCTATTGCAGCGACCGTCATTCAGATACATCGGACGGAAAATGCTTCAGACCGAGGTGATTTAGATATGAATTACTACCAGCGGCACTCCGCTACATCTCACCTCATTTTGTACCCTATGTCCTTTTTCCTGCAGGCAAAATATGCAGTGGATAACACAATTAAATTTCGGAATTCACTGCTCATTTAAGCGTCAAGTGAGTGTATAGATGATTCTCGGATTCCGAAATCCTAAGCGCTTTTGCGCATACGCCAGGCGGAGTTGATTTCACCAAAGTAGGGGTGAAGTGAGAAATGGAGGGAGAGATATTTACATTTTACTTAGCGTGACCTAACAAAGAACTCCGAAAATGCGCTCATCTTACTTATTGCCTGTCCCTTTCCGGAGTAAAATCGTCAAAAAGTGCTAGTCTTGGCATTTTGAAACGATCAGTAGGGGAAACTAGGGATACTTGACCCTACTTTTACTTTTTCTTATATTTCTCGAAAATCTGAACTTTTATCATTATAAAAAGATTTGTTTTTATAAGAAGGATAAATGTACTTATGCTAAACTGACATCTCATTTAACAAAAAATAAATATATTTCATGAAATCGCTTAGGGTCAAGTATCCCTAACTTTAGGGATACTTGACCCTATGGGTAGGGATACTTAACCCTACATGCAAGGAGTATTTAAATTCTTTTGATTGTTTGTACTCGAAATTCAGATATTAGGTTAATACTACTGAATTACAGGAGGTGTTTATTATCGAAAAATATTAATGAAACTAATAAAAAATAATATGGAATCTATAAAACGCAGTTGTTATTAATAAAATCTAGTTAATAAATTAAATTAATCTATTCATTAAATTAAATCTAGTTATTAAATTAAATTAGTATAAAAGTTAATAAAGAATTAAAATATTGAATTAATTAAACGATAAAAATTACAGCAATGGAACTAGGAACCTAGCAGCGTCGTTAGCGCGTTAAAGAAATGCCAGTTTTGGAAAATTAGAAAAAAAAGAATAGCATCAAAATGAAAAAACGGATCTAAAACATATTGTACAAAGCTAAAAATGGAGAAGCTTAATAGACTTACTTGGTTCTTCTAATATTTAAAGAAAATTAAAAGCAAATAAATAAAAATATATATTAAGAGAAAATCCAAATCAAGAAAGAAAAACAAACTCAAAAGAAATGGCGAAACATTAAATAAAACCAAACGATGACAAATAGTTCGAGCAAATAAATAAATAAAACTTTCTTTCAGACGAGGAAAGAATAGATTGATTAAATTTCAATTCTTTTAAAATTCTTACTAAAACAATTATTTGCATTATTTGAAATTATCATATTAAAAAGAAATTTCATTCAGTAAATAATTACTAGAAAACAATTTTTAAATAATTATTATCTATATTTAAGTTAACAAACTCCACGCACCAGAAAAATGATCCCGACCACAAAATGTGCTTCGGTCGGCTACGACATCGGAGCTACAATAGCTTTTGATAGGGTCAAGTATCCCTATTTTTTTAGAGTCAAATATCCCTAATTTGACTTTTTCTAAATAATCTAAAAATTAAACCACTTATTATTAAGATTCTGAATAACATAATATATCAAATTAAAGCTAGAAGTATGCTTAAAATTCAGAAATATTTTAATTCATCATATATTCAATAGTAAACTTCCTATCCACTGAGGAATAAAAAAGTGAAAATTTACTCTTGCACCCCCAAAATATATTTACCTACATACCATTACGATGGCTTTTCAGCTTGGAATTAAAACCCACTCCAATAGACCATATGTCGTTCTTTTGAGTTTGTCGTTCAAAGGCCAAATAAAAATGGCACACAAAAATTACCAATTATCTCACAAGCAGAGAAAACCACGTAGGGTCAAGTATCTCTAGTTTCCCCGACCTACCACGTGAACATTGATTCCTTCCATTAAATATAAAAGAGGTTACATAAACACGATGACTTATTGACGAATAGTTTTTTTCTGAACTACTTAAAAATATCTGACCGAGTTTTCGATCATACCATAAACAGAAATTTTTTTGAACAAAGAAATAATTTTAAACTTGTATTTTACTCTTAGTTTATAATATTTATAGATTATAACGAAATTGAAATTGAAATCATCGCGCACTGTGGAAGTAGTTTGCAATGCAGGCGAGGTTACGAAAATTTCTAAATTTCCGAAAAAATATATAATTTCATACTTTATAAATACTTTCATGTAGATTTTTACACTTTATAAGTAGTACCTTAATTCATAGGGCACAAAAGGGTAATTTGAGACTGACCTCGTACTTTTGAACTATGGTCCTTGAAGATGAGGACGAGACATGAGAATGCATCCCAAGCTCCAAACTTCCACTCCACACAAACGTGAGGGTGTTTGACGGATTTGACATGCACCAAGTTCACACACATGGTGGAACTTTAGTTGAATCCAGTATCGAACCCAATATCCTTCCAATTTGCTATGAAAACCTTTCACAAGGCCAGCGTTACTTTCTTTGAAATGAATATTTCGACGTAAAAGATTCTTAATCATTAGTAAGGTGATGAAACTGGATACCTAGTCATAATACAGTAGTACCCCGGGAGTCCGAACTAATTGGGTCTCAGCTTTGTTCGGATTATCCGGGAAATTCGGTGGAATACTCTTGATATAGCAAATGCAGTAGAGTATTAACTCTGGTTGTTCTGAGAAAGGGTACGGAAAGTGCACGCGGCGATTCGCACTGTTCAGTGGCAAGCAAGTTGAGGGTAGAAAGAAGATATCTGAGTTTGTTTCTACTAATTAAGGCTCTGCATTCATTCTTAAAGACTATTCGAATACTTCTTTTACGTTAGGAATAAATACTAGCTTTGTTTCTGATTCTTAATTACTATTTTTCTTTCATTTTTCAATAAAAAATTATCAGACAATTAAACGAAAATGCTCGAATGATCCAAAATTTTGGATTCCTGGGGTTCTACTGTACTCGAATAATTTTCGATGCAAACCGAATAATCTTTGTAGATGTAGGATTTCATATTTTCGCCTTTTGTTTAAGCTCATGAGAAACTTTCATTTTTACAGCTACAACAGGAATTAGGAGAATTAGGCGAAAAAAAATATTTCTTTGGGCAATCTGCCAAGATGTAATTTAAGCACTCAGTAAATGTATAATGGATATTTATTTCCGAGAACAAGCTTCCGTTTCCTTCGAAGTTTTCTTACTTGCTAAACATTATTAGATTTGTTTCCTTCCTTAATTTTATATCACTTATAATGGAGAAAATTTCTTTCCTGTCAGTCCTAGTGAATTAAAGTGAACGTTATTACATCGTAACGTCATCAAACTTTTTTTATAGTAAAACCTTATAAAGAAACTAATCAAAGATATTTCCCCGCACTAAATATTTCGCTTAGAAGATTGCGAGTGTTGTTGTCTTTTTAAATAATAAGAAAATATTTTCCATCATTTATATTTATATCTGTATCGGGCTGTCAATCACCTTAGAAGAAAAAAGATAAATTCTCGATTTCATAGAGAAAAATAATCCAAGATGCAAAATAAACGCTTATAAATTCAGTTCATTTTTATACATGTTACACATTTTATGTAATTTATTTTACATAAAACTAGCTAATTTATTGGAAAGTATAAATAACAATTGTCTGTTAATATAAAATGACAGATAAGGAGTCTTTCTTTGGCAGAGGAAAATTGTTAGAAAACTCTCCATTACCACTGTTAGCATATCTTCCATATTTAAAGATCTGATCATTTTGATAAACTATTATATTAATACCATCATATATATCTTTAAAATGTTAATACACTAATTCATATAATACTTCCTTGTTTTCCTTTTTGAGCTGACTAACGTGTTTTTGTATAATCCCCTAAGCTGAATAGTCACATATTATTATTAATACTACAGAGAAAGAATCATAAATAAGAGTTGGATTTTCAATATTTTTTTCGATTTACCTCACATTGTAGAGTAAATAGTAATAACGTATTTTTAATTTTCTGTGTATAAAATAATCATTTAGTACCTGAAATTTTTTAAAAGAGGCTCATGATTGCAAAGCATGTTTAATTATATTTTGACACACTTTCCAAATTTTACAAGTAAACTAGAAAAATGTTTCTTCTATGCTCTTGATTTTGCAGAAGTTTCTTCATCTTTCACTGCTGTTTTTTAAAAAAAATTGACAAATGACTGCTGTATTATTTATCAATTTTTAATTTTTATTTTATCTACTTTTTAATTTATGATTTAGATTTTGTCCTCTAACCCATGTACCAGGTAGCCTGCCCTTGTCCTATAGTATCCCAAAAATTCCGCCCATCCATTCCATCCCAAAAAGTTTTCCAAAAATCTGGTCACTGGAAAAGCAAACGTTGATCAATTAATGCTATGCTTACTCAAAAGATGGCACTTCAAATAAGAAGATAAGTAAAGTAACCGTGTATTTTCTCAAAAAATGAAATAAAAAATGGAGTTTTCAGCAAAATTTAGAAAGCAATTTTATAAATAATCCAAAGCTTACTAAATGATCTCTGAACAATTCTTTTCACGCAGTTAGTTATTTCACCTATTTTCGTCAGTTTAAATTTTCAAAACATATAATTATATTATTTTTGTGCCAACGTCACTTTTTCTCAACTATCACAGAGATGAATAAGGTATCAGCAGATAGGAATTTTTTGCCAACTGACATAGCATGCTCAGTTCGCTTTAAAATACATTATTTGTTTAAGAATTAAGTGGAATTAAAACAGCGTCAGAAGTGCCAATTAAACTATGCCAACAATGTCAACGACTTTACCAACACAACCATATAATGCCCGAAATATTAAGATTGCACAGAAATCAACGAACACATTGTGCAAAGTACTGTAGAAGGAGATTGCAAAGTTTTACTATAGTCGCTATTAAATGCAATCCGGCGAGGACACTGACAACGAATCCTATACTCTAGAACAGCGTTCCACAATCTTTTTGGTTGTGAGGACCACCTATTGTGTATAAAATATTTTGAGGCCCACAAACTAAATATACAAGTAAAAATTGCAGATAGATATAATATATATGCATATTATATATATTTTATATATTTTATACACTTATATGTCAGTAATTAGTGAAACTTACTGTAAAAGGTTTAAAAATATAATTTTTATAAAATAAAACATTTTATCGTTATTATTTAGCTGTCGCATTGTAAGAAAACTCAATAACAAGTAGCCAAGATTTAAAATTAAAAAGAAAAACTCAATGGTACTTTTGACATTGTTTGTCCCCCACGAGAGAGTCAATATCTAGATTAAAATTTGACAATTTCAGCCTCAAGTCACAAGAAAGTGACTTGGGACTGAAACTTCATTACAGAATTTTTATTACAGAACTTTATTACAGAATTTTATTACTAAAGTTTAATACATTAGTACAGAAGCAAACTGTATGTAGAAACATTCAGTTTGTTTCTGTAGTTCTGTCTTTTTTTAAAAAAACTAAAGTTGATAAAGCACATTTACACATATAGGTGGTAAAGAATCTCATCAAATGTCTCAGTGAAAGTTTGGCAATTGTTGGATATTGTTGCCGAACATTTATCCAAAACGGGACCAATGATGTTGTTCTAAAAAACGATTTTAGAATCTGGTCAGTAATCACGATAGTTCAGTTAAAGAGTCTGCTTCATTTGAGGGTACTTTCACTTTCGTTATGTAGTGGTGACTTCGACTCTTGATTAGCGTTCCGCGGCCCAGTAACACCCTATCCGAGGCCCACAGGTTGGGAACCATTGCTCTAGAATTCTTAATACTCCAGAAAACGAAGGTCCAAAATCCGGGTGAAAAAAACAATAAATCGTATAGTTTTGAAAATCGGTACACATGTTTGTGAAGAGCTTATGACGAACATAAAGTCACCGGTTCTGGGGGTGAGCTCGCGGCGCCATCTTGGATTTTATCCCCCTTTTTTAGTTTTCCTAAATATCTCGAAACTATTCAATTTTCAAAATGCATGTGCAAAATGCAAACTAAAGAGCGTAAAATTCCCTACAAATACATACTTTTATTTTTCTTCCAGCTTTAATAGTCTTGGAGATAATGGGTCTCAAAGATTGCAGCCATCTTGGATTTCATTCCCCTCCTTTTAGTTTTTTCTGAATATCTCGAAAAGTGTTCAATTTTCAAATTACAATTTATTTAACAAATTATCATCATAAGCCCCTCACGAACATGTATACCAATTTTCAAAACTATATTATTTTTTGTTTTTTGCAAACCCTTCGTTTACTGTACTATAAATAATTCCAACCCATAATGTATGCCAGGACATAAATCAATTTTGAAGAAAAACATCATCAAAAATTTAAATGCTCAAATAGGGTTTAATAAATGTGGCAAGAATGGTCGTCACGCACTTCCATGAATAGAATGTCACTGTTCTGTTAATTGACTTCGGAAAAATTGTAGTCATTTCATCAATTAACCTTACCCCATCCGATTCAATCATACCTTTCCAAATGACCAGAAGACAGTTCTCACTGAAAGTTGCCTTTGTAATGGATATTAATAAAACTAGGCATAAAGGCTTCAAAAGCTGGATTATACTTACAGAATGGTGTATTTACTCATGGACAACTGAATCGCTCAGAAGCCAAAGCAGTTAAATCCATAAAACAAAAATTGAGATTTAACGTATTAATGAATACCCTTTAATACGTTAATTTAAAAAACTTTGGTTCATTAATTTGATTAGAAAAGTATATAGAGTCCTTTTTCAAAGGATAGTCTCTGTAACAAAACAGGATATCGGCAGGAAGTGAAATTGACAAATATCAGAAAACATCAAAAAATGGACCTAACCGCATTGGCTTCTGAAAGACTCAACTAATTCTATGTAGCCTTTTCAAGAGTCACTAAATCTAACAATATTTTTGTAACAGTTACCGAGAATGACAAACAAAAAATTCGAGACGATTCATTCTGACATCGAATATTGTTTACAAAGAGGTATTATAAATTGGAAATACAGTGAAACTTTGATTAACTGTGTCGCCATCCGGACCAGGACTGGGACGGATAACAGAAATCTCTTAATGCATATATGTGATATTTTAATTTTTTAACTTTCTTAAATAATCTTTTAACGACACCTCATTTTAATTACTTCTACTTTCATCGTAATAAGCGCACTACAACTTTCTTTTCGAGTCACGAGTCGTTCCGGGAAAATTCCCTTCTCTGGGTACTTAAGCGTTCTGCGCATTCCTATCTGCCCTTTTTTCACTGCAACATGTAAACGAGTAACAACAGCGCGCCGCCTCTTGCGTTACCTCTTCTATTCTCGTCATGGAGCTACGTAAGATCTGAATCCTTTACCCATGAAGAAATATCCTCAATGACTGAATAAAAGAAGATTGACTCAACTAACGTTGTTTCCTTGACTCGGATAGTCGACATTTCACCTTTAATCAAGATGTTACATATATATGTGCAGTAACGTGATTTAACTGTTGGCTAGGGATAAAAATGAAAATAAAATCCATTAAAAGTATATAATACTAATCTCATCCAGAAAGTAAGTACCGTTTGCGCGTATCTCCCGCGAATTTAACAGCACGAAGGTCGCGCCTGCGTGGCTACATCCTTCAACTCGAGAACGAATTAGCCTAGCCATTTCGTTTGTTTACGTTAACGTTTGAAGTCATTGTTTGTCGGGAATCATGTTTAAAACTATCGATCGGCCCGCCAACTGTGAAATAAGAGCCGTTATCAAGTTTTCGAATGCGAGAAATGTTCGACCTTGTGAGATTTATCGTCAGATAAGTGAAAGTCAGTCCGGACCTAGCTCCATCCGACTTCCATTTGTTTTCTCATCTCAAGAAATTTCTTGCCGGCCAGCAATTTGCAAGTGATGATGAGATCAAGGTGAACATCCAGAACTGGTTCAGGTAGCAGACGGCCGAATTCTACGAAGTGGATATGTTGCAATTAGCGCCAAGATATGACACATGCCTTAATTCGCATGGTGAATATGTCGAAAAGTAGTTTAAGGTGTGTAGATTTTTAGGTAATAAAATACAAATGAAAACAAATTGCTAACCTGTTTTAATACCCAAACGGTACTTACTTTCTGGATGAGCTTTGTACATACTATTGTATTTAATTTTACAAAATGGTCAATATAAACTTCAACATAAGAGTAATAACGTACAGAAATGTATTGTAATACTATAAACCTACGTTGCTTTTTACCTTTTAGAAGATGACAGGTAGCAGAAACTGACGGTTAAACGAGTGACGATTAATCGAAATTTTACTGTACGTTTACATCAATAAATTGTCTTTGCAGTTTTGTGTACATACTTCTCTGAATGTTTAATTTGAAAAACACAGCAAAGAATTCATTATTTGGCTAAGGAAAGTTTCGCACGCGTTTGCTGTTTGTTTCTAATCCTTTATTTCCTGAAGGTACTTAAAAGTGCTACTTTTATCACTCTGATATCTTCGTAATTTGGCCGTTTTTCCTGACAGTATTCACAAGAACACGGACAATATAGTTTCGACAGCAAGCAGTAGATGGCAGCTGAAGGCAGGAATTAATTTTTTTAAATTATCCATTAAATTAATTAAGCTATTTTAATTAATTAAAAAATTACCCACTTTCCTGGGTTACTCTGCACCAAAACTTATGTAATGATGCCAAAATAAAATTGAAAAGTTGCTGGTAAGTTAATTCGGTAAATAAAGGATTAAAATTCTCTTACCATGAAGTTTGATTTGATTTTGTATTGAAAACGTTCCTTTGCTGAAATTTTCCTTGCTACTGCAAAATATAAATCAGCGAACACATTAAATGGAATAATGTTTTATAAACAATAGCTGATTAAACGTAATCTGAAAAGGAAATTCATAAAAAGAGCAATGGATTTCTTAAAAGAAATTCTTGAAAACTTCATAAAAATGAGCAGCAAACAAATTACTACTTTTCTGTGGTACATTAAAGATATTGCTATCATCATACCAAAATAATCAAGAAACAAATTTATTATAGAACAATAACATGAAAAAAACCAGCGGGAGTGGTCTCCCCTACACTTTCTCGTATACACTATATGCCCAAAAGTATCCGGACACTTGCAGATTTTCACATTTTTTAGAATTTCTCCAGAATGGTTTAACTGGCTGCCTTTAAACTTTGGACATGTAAAGAATAGACAATAACTCACATTTTACATTGAATATTCGGTTCTGAGAGCAATTAGGGGACCTTCTAAAAACTGATGAAGACAAAAAAGTTTTTGCCCACCCCGCTTCACAGAACACTGATAACAAGATGAAACTTTCAGAAATAGTAATGTATAATGTACATAATATGTACAGGAATTCTCGTAAACACAGCACAGATATTTGGGTAGATATAAAGGTTTTCTTAAAAAATCTCAAATTTTCCCACCTGTTTTTTGCTTATAGCATGCAGAGTTTTCTGTTATATTATACGAAACTTACAGAAAAGATGACAATATGTTAGAACAGAATCTTGTAAAAATTTGGAAAAGAATGTTTGAATATTACAGGAATTATGAGCATTTTTAGTAAATAATGTTTTACTGCGCATGCGCGAAACATAGCGTAATTTTTCTTTCACAACTTTAAAGCCAGATATATACGGCAACTTATATAAAAACATTCAGTTCAATATCATTAGTATTCAAAAAGATATCTACATTACAACGAGCAGAATTTTAGCTCCTGTCGAAGAGAAGCTAAAAGATGAGGGGTTTGTACACAAATTGATATTTTTTAGACATATCTTTAAGTAGTTATATTGAATTGTATAGTGGTTAGAATTTGCTGAATATCCATGAACAAATCTAATATTCGTAACGAATAAAAAAATATATATGTAGAATTATTAAGATATTTTAAGAAAAGAAATTAATTAGGTAAAAAATCGTTTCGCATAAAATAAATATATTTAAAAATATCGTTTCGCCATAAAAGAAATATATTTAAAAATAACGTTTGGCCGTAAAATTGTAATATGTAACTTGTTAATAATCACGTAAATATTATAATTAAAGTAATAAATTTTTTGTTATTTATAGTGCGTATTTAGCTAGAATTTAAGTTATGCACGTAATTGATAAATCTTCATGGGTATTCAGAAAATTCTAACCGCTATAAAATTCAATATAATTATTTAAAGATATATTTAAAAATATCAATTTGTGTACAACCCCTCATCTTTTAGCTTCTCTTCGACAGGAGCTAAAATTCAGCTCGTTGTAATGTCGATATCTTTCTGAATACTAATGATATTGAACTTAATATTTTTATATAAGTTGCCCTATATATCTGGCTTTAAAGTTGTGAAAGAAAAAATACACTATGTTTCGCGCATGCGCAGTAAAACATTATTTACTAAAACTACTCATAATTCCTTCAATATTCAAACATTCTCTTCCAAATTTTTACAAAATGCTTCTCTAACATATTGACATCTTTTCTGTAAGTTTCGTGTAATATAACATGAAACTCTGCATGTTATAAGCAAAAAACAGGTGGGAAAATTTGAGATCTTTTAAGAAAACTTTTATATCTTCCCAAATATTTGTGCTGAGTTTACGAAAATTCCTGTAAATATTATGCACATTATACATTACCATTTCTGAAAGTTTCATCTTGTTATCAGTATTCAATGAAGCGGGGTGGGCCAAATACGTTTTTGTCTTCATCAATTTGTAGACAGTCCCCTAATTTCCCTCAGGACCGAATCTTCAAAGAAAAATGTGAGTTATTGTCTATTCTTTACATGTCCGAAGTTTCAAGGCAGTCAGTTAAACTATTCCGGAGAAATTCTAAAAAATGTGAAAATCTGCAAGTGTCCGGATACTTTTGGACATATAGTGTACTTTCTAAGTGGAGATTCGGCAAAATCTCGAGTTCGAATTTTTTTGACGATTACAATATTTTCTCTTTGTATACTTCGTATACGAGAAAGTAAAACAAAAAAACAAACAAACCTGAAATCAAATATCTGTTGCCACGTTTCAAAAAAATATTACTTTGAAGCAGGCGCGATAAAATAGGCAATGCAATGAATACTAAAGCGAAAATTGTGCTTTGGAATTGAATTCCCAAGAAAACTATTTATACTACCACAACCGTAACAATTGTAAAAGCGCGTGAATAAAAGATTTGTTGAAATAATGAGATCGGTTTGATTTACAACAATAAAAAAATTGTTAACAATTGATGCTTGAAACATTATTTATTGTTGTAAATAAAATTTACAACAATAACAGATTGCTACCAATACGCATGCGCATGAGAATCGGATTAAAAGAAATTGAATATGCAATTTGAACGCCTCTTTTTGATGGATTTGGGCCAAACTTTTATACGGACCTACATTCATAACGATAAAACTGTGTACCAAATTTTATCCATTTAGCTATTCAAGTTTTTAAGTTATAGCGTTCACATGACCGCGGACATACAAATAGACAGACTTCCCGTTGACGGATTTTGTCCAAAATTTGATAGAAACCTACAAATTATGTTTAAAGACCACATACCAAATTCCATCCCTGTAGCTCTAATAGTTTTCGAGTTATCGTGTTCACAGAGAGACACACACACAGACATACAGACATAATTCCAAAATTGTGTTTTTCGGACTCAGGGAGGTCTAAAACGTGGAGATCCGTCAAAATCTCGAGTTCGAATTTTTTGACGATTACAATACTTTCTCTTTGTATACTTCGTATACGAGAAAGTAATTAAACAAAACCTTCGATTTTAATTGTTATCTTCAGTATTTATTCTGAAGTTTATCTCAACAAGACCATTTATTTTCCTTAATTCAGAGTGTAATTATCGGCTGTACAAAGAATGTTCTTGATGTAAATAGAATTTCTAAATAAAATTTTTCAATAAAAAATACTTTAGGCTTCAAATACTTTTTCAAAATTCCCTAACCAAATTTTATATGAACCGTTTCAATAAACAAATATATATTTTAATCTTATTTTTTAATAACTTTCTCACAGCATGGAAAATGAAAAGCTGAAAAACAGTAGCTTTTTCGAGAAAAGTAATAATAAGAATTAAAGTCTGAGCCAAGGAAAGCAATGTACTTTTCCCGAAAATATTCGAGCGTCAATTCCCTCACACTTTTCCGTCCTTGTCCAAAGCTATTAATAAGAAAAAGTCACAGTCACGAGGTCTTCCAGAAGCTGTTAATTATCTCTGTTATCATATCCTTTTACAATGAAAGCGTCAAGTGGTATAACTTCCGAAAACGCTTTTGAAAGAATTATGTAAGTAATATCTGTTTATGCTTCAAAGCTGTCATGATTGCACTTTATGGTGCAATGCAGTTGTTAGTTCTTCCAGCTAGTTTAGAAGTTTGAGAGTAACTTTCTAGCTTGGAAGTATATAGTTGTGAGTCACAATAAGACCATTTTCTTTCGCATTCAAAAAGTGTTCCAGCCTTTTGCAACACAAAAAATATTTTTACAGCATTTTTCCTCCTTTATCAAATTTTCTTACCATAT
This sequence comes from Araneus ventricosus, assembly GCA_013235015.1. Classification (NCBI taxonomy): domain Eukaryota; kingdom Metazoa; phylum Arthropoda; class Arachnida; order Araneae; family Araneidae; genus Araneus; species Araneus ventricosus. Next base: position 35,694 of record BGPR01002432.1, on the reverse strand, counting down.
ATATGCAAATCAGTATATTGTTTTTACGTAAATGTAAATTCAAATCGAAATTAAAACAAAATCTATTTACAAATTTCTAACGTTATGCAAAACTCAAAATTATATTAAAAATATAGACTCATTTCATATAACAACTCCTGAAATCTGTGTATGAGCAAAATGTATACAATAACGAAAGAAAGAAACTTCAAGATATGAGGAAATTTCTCATTTAAAGTATGCATAGGTTTTACCAATGATTAAAAAAATACCAATATTGGTTTTATATTATACAATTTACTAAATTAAAAAATAAATCGGTAAATGAGATGATGCAATGATTAATAAAATTTCATACTGTAAAAATCAATGGACATTTCAACTAAGAATCTCTAGAAAAAAGTATTCCGAAGTTTTGATTATTTTCATAGCTGTCGAATTTTTTATTTGGATACATAAAATGCATATTAGACGAAGAATTAAGGACAGCATACATTTCAGCACAAAAGAGATTAATAATCCAAAAATCTGCCTTCGAAAATTGTTCATCTAAAAATTGCCCTTTCATTCTTAAAGTCATTGTTCTCAGTTCTTGGAATTATATTCTGCTTTCTTAAATTAACCGAACTAGAATGCCCCATCACTTCTTAAAGACTAGTAGAGTAGTTTCACATGAATAGTTTCAAATTATTATTTTGTTGAAGGTGAAGGATGAATGGTTGCATCATCTTGCATAAATAGCCAGAATCTAAAATTACAAATTCAATCAAAAGATTTTATGTGAGGATTCAAATTCGAATATGTGTTCATTGGAATTTTCGTAAAATCAATTGTTGCTTTCGAAGCAAATCTCACAAACTCATGGCGCTGCCACCATCAAAATGTCACTTCCAAAAAATAAGGAAGTAAAAATAAGAAACGTTCATTGCCATCTAATTTAAACTTCTTTTTGTCAGAAATACGATATTTATTCGTTTGTGACAAAAAAAATTGCGAATTTTAAACATTGCATTTTAGGATATTTCCAAAGTGATTCCCTTTCATTTTCAAATGCTTTTCAAAACATATGACGAAGAGATTCGCTTCGAACAAGGATGTTGTAATTTATTCACTGTTCCTGTTGATATTACGTTAAATTATAACTTTTCCGTGAAGCATTCAGAAAAGTCATACTCTTAATCCCTCGTCATAGTAAATGCGCTTTGCAGTTACTCATTCAGCACAGTTTCATCTCTATTCTGCTTTCTTTCTGCTGTATCATTCAAACTCAATATATATTTAAAATTAAGAATCTCCTGTTCAACAACGGACTACCTTTTTCTCTTTTCCCATTTTTTAATACACCGAATTTTATAACACAAAACATGTATTTATTCCTCTACCCACGCAGCTTAATAAAAAAAATAGATTCGAATCTTCAGTCCGAAACATCGAGGCATGATAATGTTTTAAACTCGAATGGTCTGTTTTAATTTTATTTTCAAAAATTTATTCTTAATTCCTGCAATGACAATGTGCACACAAGAAAATCATTTAATACCGTCATAAAGTGCGTGTGCATAAATAAACACAGTAACTAAAACAGTGGAAGGTATTGTTGTAAAATATACTGAAAAGTATTTTTTTTAATTTATAAAAATCAGAAAAAAATGTACAGACACAAAATTGCTATTACTGAAACGCTAATTTTTTTTAATTTTAAAGTGATGCGAAAATGGCCTTTGTATCGTAATATGCCTTTAAACTACTGAGGGAAAATATTAACATTTCGATTAATATTTAGTTCAGAATCTAAATAAAATTTTGAAATGCCTTTTTTTATTGATAACCCACTACCCTGAAAAAATTACCTACCAAATTTGGTAGTTCTGGGACCAACGTTCAGCCCTGTAGATTGTTTTGAATGATTTTTGCATTATGCATGCTACATGTCGCAATTTATGGATGGTATCCAATCTATAAGCATTATCTTGTTAAAAAATTAAACTCACATTCAAAACAAAATTTCCAACAAGGATGACTTGAATATTTTATTCAATTTTCCTTGTTCTTATTAGAAATGAAATTTCATAATTAATAAAAATATATGAAATTTGCAAATTTTTTCTATTTTGAATGAACTTAATTTTTAAAAAATTGCATAAATCTATGTTCTTTTATTTTCTACATTTGATGTTTTTCACGTGATCTTAAAGTTTTGTCCTTGACAATAATTGTTTTACTTGTATTTAAACATTTTATAAACTAATTTTGAATAAATAAAAACTTCAGATTTATGAGATTTTTTTGCATCCATATATAATGCAAGAATTAGAAGCAACATTACTTGTCAAGATTTTTCTTAAACACAAATACATCCTACGTTATTCAACAAATATAAAAATTAAAATATCTTTTAATAGAGTGATATTTTATGTACATTATTATTATTACAAGATTATAAGCGGGGAAATGCATTAAAACGAAATAAAGCTAATAAGAAATCATTCAAATCGAGGAATATTTCTTGAACTTCGAAAACTAAGTTGTTAAGAAAAGTCCGAATGTGTGTCAGTTCCACTGTAAGTGTACTGCAAGAATGACGTCAAAGCAGAGGAAAGCATCAATCAGACCACAAAAGGCGTGGTTGGATCTTCTAATTAATCATCTCTGCCGATTAAAGTTTCGGACTTTGTGAGAACTCCCCTACAAAAGAGTTCCCTCCAGATAAATACAATGATACCTCTCTTTGGAAATTCCTTTTCTTCGCGTAAATAAAATGCAAATGTCTAGATTTTTCAACCACTTTAAAGTTTTCAATTAAATTCAATAGTAAAAAACTTTACAATATGAAATCTAAGTTTCTCAATTACTACGTCAAGTGTTCTTAATAAAAATTTTTAAGCTTGGCTGTTAAACAGGCGCTAGAAAGAAATAAGCAAATACTCGTAATAAATGGGATTACATTAAAAAAATTAAACAAACACAAAGCTAAAGTGACTATACCACCCCTGGATAATGAGGCTAATTGTTTCTTCTTTTAGAAATATATAAAAAAAATTAGTTCAAACGGTTTGTGGTAAAATTTTAATTCTTCCTTCTGAGCATTAACAATTTGAATTAAGAATTATTACAAAATATATAAGAATTGTTTTTCAAATATATGAAAAAAGTAGTTTTGAATAACTGAAAAAAGATTAAAACTATTTTTACACCTCAATAGCAATTATTATCATTTTAACCCATTTTATTAAACCAACTACAGCTAAAGTCAACTTTCGAAAGTGACTTAAACTTCGTCACTTTCGAAATTTATAGTACGACTCCCATGAGAAAGGTTAAATTTTATAAATAAGTTCTTTTTGTTTTTAAAACTCTTTTCTTTCTGAATAAGATTATTATATCAAAACTCGAAGCATTTTGATTTCACAAGAATATCTTTCTTAAATTATTCAAAGATAATTTAATTTCTAATCCAAAATAGCATCATCTGTATAAGAAAATGAAATTATGTTTAAAGTAAAGAAAAGAAAAAGAAAAAAGTAGCGAAATACTAATATTCCACTTAAAATTTTTAAAAATAAAGTCAGAAGTATTATTATTATTATTATTCCAAATAAAAAAGATAATCAAATCAACAGAAAAGAAAAGTTTTAATTTATGCTAATCTATTTAAGAGAATTTTTTTCGTTTCGATTAACAGAACAATTAAAATATTTTTCATGGTAACCTTTTGTGTTTTAGATTCCCTATAACTTTTCCAATACCAAGAACATTTCATGCATTTTGCAAAGTTAACGCTAAATATTGTCTATCGTAGGGGACAAGTTGACAATACATAGAACATTTTGAGGGCTGATTGGTAAGGGAACGACGCAATACGTGTTTCTATGTATCATGGGAAAGTTCGAGAAAAGTTATTCCATGAAGTTAAATAGCTGCCATATTAAATGCTGATTTTCACATCACAGAATATTAACATCTGATGTTAAGACTAATTTCCGTTCTAATTTATCAATTATTATCAAACAAAATAGGATCGTATTATTCGTATTTGAGCGAATGATATACTCCTTATCTCTCGCTGTAATGTAAACTTGAGATGTCACTGGCAATAGTTAAAATCTCAACCAATCAACCGATTTCGACATTTTTTTTTTCATTGGAAAGATTATGATGTCTAGATATGTCATCAAAGGTCTTCTGTCCCCCACCCCATTTTCGAAGGAAATCGGAAAAACATTTCTCCACCATACATTCTCTATATGTTTAATATGGTAAAACTTTCAGACAGTCCGCCAGCCTCAACTACTCAACCGATTTCGACAATTTTTTTTAATTGAAAGGTTTTGACGTCTAGATATGTCAACAATGGTCTCCTGTCCCTCCCCCCATTTTTTTCATTTGAAAGGTTATGATATATACACTCTGTCCCAAAAGTTCATAGACTGTCGTATTTTGCCTGTATTTTTTGTTGTATATGATATATTTCGATGTAACTTACTGTATAGATATGTTATGTCTATTAAATTGAAAAAAGAGCAGTTCGACCCCGTATATTTAATGCCAATTTTTAAATCGTAGAATAAACTGAAATGACCTGTCCCAAAAGTTTATAGACAAATGCAATTTTATGCAAATATGGTATTAATAATCATGACGCCGATCTGGAGCCTAATAAATACGTTGTAAGAAAAGGAAAGCGTTCGTTTGTTCTGTGTTTCAAGATGGTTAAAGCGTAGCAGCTCTCTAATGAAGAAGTGAGTAAAATTCTGCATTTCAAATTCCTCTGTAAGACTGTTAAACAAATATTGAAACTTTTTAATCGTTCTAAAAGCATGATTTAGCGTGTATTAACTCGTAAGACGCCATATGAGCCAAAACCTCGTTCGAGAAGACCACGTGTGACGGATATTCGCAGTGATAGACGGATACAAAGAATGGCTTTCAAGTCAGAAAATGTCAGTTCGCGAAATTACTGGGGCTTCCCGGTTGCAAATCTCCAAGAACACTGTTCATAGATGAATTATAGAATCTGGTTATATGATCCACGCAAAAATGGCTCGCCGATTACCACTCTCAAAGCTTTACATTAGTAAGAGATTACAATGGGCTCGTGATCATATGTCATATGATGATAAATGGATGGCTGTCCTTTTCAGTGATGAAAAAAATGGAACCTCGATAAACCTGACGGGAATATAAAATATTGGCATGATTTACGAAAAGTGCCCAGGAGCTTTTTCAGTAGGCAAAGTGGTGGTGGATCTGTGATGGTGGGGACTGATTTCAGTTTCAACGGTCAAGTGGGTTTGGCCTTTTTAGAGGGCCGAGAGAATTCTCCTAAATACATAGAAATACTAGAAAATCTTCTTATGCCATTTGTAGAAAACACAGGGGGACAAAATTGGTAATATCAGCAAGATGATGCTCCCATCCATACCTCCAATGCTACGAAAAATTATTTAAACTCGAAAAATGTTACTGTTCTTGAGTGGCCACCGATGAGCCCTGATCTAAACCCAATTGAAAATGTGTGGGGCATTATGTTTGTATGTGAGTATGTATGTGAGAGATGTATGTATGTGAGTATGTATATGAGAATGGAGGGCAATTTTATTCAGTGAATGCCTTGAAGACAGCCATTGAAAGTGTATGGTACAACTTGGAACCAGAGATATTACAAACCTTAAATATGTCGATGGAAAAACGTGTAAACAATGTCATACTGAGAAATGGAAAGACTTTAATCTATTAAGAACATTGTATTGAGCATCTTTTGTTGAAATGTCACATATTCTATAAACTTTTGGGACACCTAATATTTTCATTTTGCTATATAATTGAAATAAAAATTGTTATTTTATATAAATATTTAGTTGAATGCAAGTCGCATATGGTTTGAATAAACATATTTGTAATTGGTGTTTGTATGCCTTTCCATATATTTTACTAGATTCTATAAATTTTTGGGACAGAGTGTAGATATGTTATCATTGGTCGTCTGTCCCCACAACTCCCCGATTTTGGAACGAAATCGAAAAACATTTCTCCACCATACATTCTCCATATGTTTTTCGTTTTCCTTCAAAAATGGGGGTGTGGGGAAAGGTGACCCTTTATGACATATCTAGACATCATAACCTTTCAAATGAAAAAAAATGTCGAAATCGGCTGAGTAGTTGAGGCTGGTGGACTGTCTGAAAGTTTTATCATATTAAACATATAGAGAATGTATGGTGGAGAAATTTTTTTCGATTTCGTTCGAAAATGGGGGTGGGGGACAGAAGACCTTTGATGACATATCTAGACGTCATAAGCTTTTATACGAAATAAAAATTAACGATATCCGTCGAGTGGTTGGAGCTGGCGAACTGTCTGAAGGTTTTATCATATTATTTTAAATATATAGATCCCAACAGTTGAATCAAAATGGCGTGTCAAAAATATTGTAAAATACGTATTGTAGGTGATATAAACTGTTTATTTAGGGCGATTTCATTCTGTATTTATGGATCTGAAGACTTTCAACCGAAATTCGTGAAAAAGTTATACAAAACATTACAACTAGATGAGGTTTATTGAAAGATTTTACAATTTGAAAGAATCTCTTGTCTACAAAGAATATGAAAACTATTATGGTTTTATGGTCCGTTCCACTGATCTTCATGCAGTATTTAAAACTGAAAAAGAAGTGGCTGAGAGCCTCGAAGCAGCGAAGTGGCAGGGGCAGTGCTCAGCAAAGTGGGTGCTGGCCGCGAACCCGCCCGAAAGTCGGCGAGATTGGCTAATTACAATTAAAACACACTTTTACAAAGATCCGGCTAATTCAGAATTTTACCCTGAATAAAAGGAAAATTAAATATAAAACTATAAAAACCATTCAAAACCATATTTTTCTAGACTACTAATAAGCACAAATAAAATTCGAAATATTGTATGGTATTTAAAGCTTCTGAAAGTAATAAATATTACTTTTTTAATACACTTTAACTACACTAATGTCTCTTAAAATGAAATAAATGGAAGCTTTAATGGAAATTTACTGCACACAATTAACAAGAATAACTACAGAACGTTTACTGTAGGATATATAAATTCCAACTTATCGAAGAAATTTAGAGATTCAACTAAAAAAATAGTTCACAACAAAAATACCCTCAGGTACTCATGATTAATACGATATATTCTACGAAGAAGTTGAATTAATCAATAGTATATTCCCTGAAGAAAACACGAAAAGAAAGAAAACATAAAGATCCAAGAAACTACTAAAAGAAGAAAAATATTTGGAGTTCTTAACATCGGAGGAAAAAATATAGATAGTTTCTAGACAGCAAAAACATGAGCGGCTGGAAAACTAGAAAAAATAAAAATGCTTTTCTGGAAAAACGATCATGGAATTGAGTGAGAAGTGTTAGTAGATGTCAAAGAAAAAATTTTATCGAAAAAACAGTGCACTTTTGAGAAAAACTTAGTTCATGGTTGGAAGGGCGTTTTAGCTTATAAAAAAGTTTTCAACAAACGAAACCAACAGGGTAAAAGATCTCAGACTTTCCAAAATGCTTATGTGAAGCAATCGAAGTGGAAATAACTAGGAACTCACTTGAATAGATGTTACGGTTGTAAAAACTATTAAATAGAGTGCGGTGGCAAGCCATGGTATGTCTTTTTGTATCGCTTTCAAACTGGCAAAAAAAGTAAGGAATGAGAATAAGGAATTCGATCAAACTTTTCTTTTTCAAGCAATCACATGGTTATCTTCAGAAAGTTGATGACAAATTTTTCTGACTGCGTTTTAAATGCTCACTGCCAATTTAAAGATGTCAGATGATATGTAATTAATTATATCTGTTTTTTCCATTCCTTGTTTGAGTTTTCCTGCACTGTTTCGCAAAATGTCACAATTTTCTTGAAATATATTTTAAGAGAATTTCTTTACAGCCATATCATAGATTATTAAAGAGGATTTCTTTCATTATATAGGATAGAAGATTTACTCGGAAAACGGAAGTTATTGGAAATTTTAAAAGCATTTTTGAGTAGGGGAATTTTTCCAATAAAATATTAAATAGTTCTTCTGGAGGTTGAAATGTACCGAAAAAATTAAAATTATTCTTCTGTTTTTTTTAGAAATTATTAAAAGGAAGTACTCACCGTACAAAAATATCCATGTACATACAAATTTGAGAAAATGAATTTGTATGAAATATTAGAATGTCAGCAATTTCGCTGCAACGAAGCGTCATCTATTTTCTACTCAATATTATCCTTCAAAATATACTGGAACATTGACTCAGTCATACTGGCAGTTTTCTTATGGACTAATGTTTCAAAACTCGTTTTATTGATACAGGTTTCTTCCAAATTCATTCCAAAGAATTTTAATTGTATATTTATTTATTTTCTTTTATAGAAATACAAACAAATGAATGCTTTGTTTTTTCTTTTATTATTACTTCTTAAAAATTCTCCAAAACATTTAGAAACAATTAAGATAAAAGAATTTAAAACATTCTTGGTACAAACTACTCAAGAAATTTCAACAATTTTAATTTAGAAAATCAAATATTTGAATTTGAAAAGATCTCTTGGTGAAATTAGTTGTATAAACTCTTTTTCCATTTTTATATCAATTTTAAAAATAACTCTTAAACTGTACCTTTAATTTTCAAGATAATTATTTTTAACACTTTTGGCGCTTTCCTTCAGTGCCCATCTTGGTATGAAACAGTGGAAGTGGGACAATAAGCTAAAAGGAAAATTTATCTTCCATAAAAATATACGCTGCAGATTTAATTTTATAGTATTCTAAGTATTTGACTATCGCTTAATGGCAAATATTGGTAATAAATAAGCAATTATACAGCAAACATTTAGTTCATCAGTAATAATAAAGTTTATTTATGACATTTTAAATTTAAAGCACAGTGTTCTACAAATAATATCTGGATTTATTTTTTCACCCAATTTTTAATTATTTTTTGAACATAATAGTACCTACCATAAGATGTTTGAGTACTATTGGTGTGGAATTCGCAAATTTAAATAAATAGATGGAAATAAATACGATGATTCCCATTATATAGTTTTGACAAAAGTCCCATACTGAAATAATATTTCACACTGAGAGTTATTAAATGAAATTTTAAGAAAATTTCATTCCTATTTATAGCGTCATAAAAAGGAGACAGGTATTTTAAGCATTACTGCAAATCTTACTGTGAAAACTTCAATTATACTCTAAAATAATTCAACTGCGACAAATTTAAAACAACTTACAACAGAAATTCGTTTTGAAATCGCTTTTTTAATAAGAAATGTTTGTTAATGGAATATATTAAATGCTCACTGCTATTCCTTAAATAAAAAATTATATGTTTACATATGACATACAGAAGAAGTTATCTAAGTGTAGCAATTAAATTGTTTAGCAGTTGTTATAAAAAATTGCTTTTTATGAGGAATACTTTAAAATCTATTTTCTATGCACTCATTATTCATATCCAAAATTAACTGCATTTTCAAATGCATTTTTGTGTTTCATTATTAATCTAATTCATTTGAAAAAACAGTTTTATACACGAGTAGCAAAATTATTGAATAACGTTGAGTCTCGGATGCAAAGATTATATCCAAATATTTGTTATTCAATGGACTATTTAACTCTTGTTATTCAATGGATTATTTAGTTTCTGTTATTCAATGGACTATTTATTTTCTTGATAATAAATGCAAATTTTACTATGCTTTAAGCTAATGTTTCAGTATATAACACTTTTGATTAATATTCTCAACATCTTGACATTTTCAGTTTCACCAAAGGTCTATTTCTTTTTAGAGTACTTTTAACGAATTTTAAATCTTCATATTATAGCTATTTGGTATGCAATACTTATTACTATCTAATCCGGTATTTCGTGGCGTATTAGCATAACTGAATTGCATTGTTGTATTAGCATAATTGTCTCCGCGTATTCAAAATATTCAACTGAGAGAAAAATAATAACCAGCGCACACAATGAAATTATTTGTATCTTATATCCAGACAAATATACGTGTTTTGGGAGAGCAAAATTAAAAATTCTATCCAAAGCGCACTTCAGCAATCCCCTGGGATAGAAAAAAATAAATAAAAAATCTGTGTAGAAAATTGGTTAACAAAATGCTCGTGGCATTGTCTCAAAAACCATTTTAGTTTTACATTTATCTCTTCTTGATGGAATATCAGGCCGAACAATGCAAATACAACAGTTAAAAAATCAAATTTTCCTGCAATAAATCATACTTTGCGCTCCCCCGGGTCAATTCCGGTGTTCGTGTTGCCAAGCAATGATGGGAGCCTTATTGTCTTGTTTGCCTTCTATGTTGCCCTCTTTTTTCTTCATTTCACTTGGGTAATGAAATATTGAAACTTTCATTCGAAAGCTTGGCGGAGGGAAGAAAAGCAGCTGGGGCGCATCGTTGCGAAGATTGGATTATGGCGGGAAATGACGTAATCAATAGGATGACGTCAGTCCGGGGCTGCGATGGAAAGCGAGCCCTGGCTCCACTTTGATAATCTTTTCCTAGGTTAACTTGGTGCGAAGTCAAGTTTGTGCACGAAAGCTTCGAGTTTCGACTTAAAACAGCGAAAATTTCAAAACAAATAATTTTGAAAGACAATAAACGAATTTTGATTTCTCAGAAAAACTAACAAAATGCTATATTCCTCCTGCAATGCTGAGTTCATTTACAAACTCAGATAAATTCCTGCTCCTCCTATGCAAGTTTTTTAAAAAATTATGAATTAAAATTTAATTAATAAAATGCAATTTTCTTTTACAGAAGAAGACATATTTGTGAATTAAAAGTATAGTTTCATATTTCGTATTTGAAATGGAAAGTAATTTAGAAATGCTATAAAACAATCTTTATTTGAATTAATCTGAAATATTACAAAAATTACCTTATTTACGGCCATCATATACTTGGGAGAATTCGAGTAAATGTTTCTGATTTCTTTAAAAAGTTTATTTGACTCTTTAAACACAATTACAATTGATTTCATTTGATTATCATTTTTCTTCTCCAGCAAATTAACACGAAAGGCTACATCTTTATTTTCTTAAAATCATTTACAGAACCTTTCACGGACTTATCATTATCTCAATCAGTAATTTAAAGAACAAATCATTGGTTTGTTTGTTAAAATAATGTCTATAAGCTAGATACTATCTCCCAACTGCGAGTAATGTGGATGCATTACTCACAGTTTGGAGTAATGCGATTGTGTGTTTCCCCATGTGCGATTTCTGCATGATGCAGAAATCGTTCAAAAAGCTCTTCAGGGCAAACAGTTGGACCTAGAACAGCTAAATTTGGCAGGTAATTACTTCTTTGGTAGGTAAGTACTTATTAGGTGCTCGCTAAGAAAAGGATTTTCAAAATTTGAGTTATATTTTTAATTAAAAATTAATCGGAATGTTAATGTTTTCCTCAATAATTTCGGTGATTATCGCAAAAAAACTATTTATTTTTCACCTCTTAAAAATAAAGAAAATAAAAAAATTAGCTTTTCAATTATACCGATTTTATTTCCGTAGATTTTTTTCTAATTTTTATAGATTTTCAAAAATATTTTTAAATATGTTTTACTACAATACTTTTAATTGTTTTAATTACTGTGTATATACCCGTTGCTAGGATATTAAATATATTTTCGCGCGCACGCTGCCATTGCAAAAATCTTTAAAAATATTATAAAGACAGACGAATCAAGCCCAAAACATTATCAAGTTACGATGTTTCTGATTGGAGGTTCGAATTTTCTTTAAATTTTTGAATGGGAGGCCTGGAAATTGCAGCTGTTCCACTCAATCACATCTGCCCGGTATTCGAGGTGGTCTAATCAAATTCTCAGCCACATGATGGTGGTTTCAATCCTCAGCTCCACCGAAGATTCGCATATAACAAATTTGATCGCGAATCAAATATAGATGCAGTTTAGTTAGGATTTTAGAATCCCGATACCTGCCTTTCTCATCGTCAGAATGTTCAAGCTTGTGAAGTCCATCCCCATCAGTGCGTTGTGTATTTTTCAAATAGCCTATCAATTTACCAAACAAAGTGAACTATATTTCTGCTCAATTTTTACAGGGTTATTCAAAAAGCGGTAGCAGATTCAAAATATTTATTTCTATTGAACGACGATAGATAAGAGACCCATACGATACATCACCAGATTGAGGAAAGTTCAGTTTTATTTCATGCATTCAACAAGAGCTCCATTTATTATGCAACAAACTTAACTTTAACGAAATAACCGGTCCCTGGTTATTGAACTCACTGCTGTAACAATTCGATCTCGCAAATCTCAAAGAGTAGCAGATATAGCAAGAACATACACGCTGTCTTTTATGTACCCCCTAGATAAGAACCCCAAGGGATACGAATGGTGTCATACAGATACTGCTGTACCTCGTGGTGACAGTGAGGTGGAGCACCGTCTTACATGAAGATAAAATCATCCCGATCTTGTTTAATTTGTGGAAACAGTGTTGGAGCATGTCCGCTTAATGCATGAAATAAAACTTTGAACTTCTCTCTATCCAGTGATGTGTCTCTATCTAGTGTCGTTCAATAACTATTTTAAATCTGCTCCTTCTTTTTGAATCACCCTGTTTTACTAGCAAAGGAAAGTTCGTCTTTAACAAATGTTTAACTAATTGAAAGTGAATTATATATATATATATTACGATTACACTACAGTGGACAAAATTTGAGTTAAGTACAACATAACAAAGGTTACAGTTATCACATATAAAATCAACTGTTAAACGGCTACGTGATATAAACGTCATATGCCAGGAAGTAGAAATATATCTACTAATAATACAGGAGAATGTTTGTGTCTCTGTGTTGACGCTCTACAGGCCAGACCGCTGGAGCTACGAAATTTGCCACAAACATACTTTGGAGAGTAAATATACTCGGGAGTGTGCAACTCCGAGCCCTTTTCTTTTAATTTTAATTAGAATTTTAATTAATTAAAAAATAAGCGAAATTTTGGCGTTTTGCCCGAATAACTTCTGAAAATATAACAGCTCAAAAATCATTTTTACACCATCTGAAAATGAAAACAATTACCTTTTCAATTATATTAATTAAGTTCCTGAACAATTCTCTCTTCAATTTTAAAGAATCTTTGAAAGCATTTTTAGGCATAATTTACAACAATACTTTTCATTATTGCAATGAAATACAAATGGTTTTCATATTTTAAAGAAATATTTATTTGCATGTTTCTCTTCCATTGTTCAAAGCTGAGGTAATCTTAATGTTTAATGTTTAAATTCTTTTTTATCAATATGTTTTAATCCAGACAACATGTTGCTGGGCTTAAAGTAGGCCGCGCTATTTTAATGTTGAAATCAAAAGCATATTTTGCATGAGGAATAAGAAAGAGATGTTGGCGCTGGCAATCTGCAATTAGATGTTACATGGCATGGATCCCTTGACTCCCTTAGGGCGTTCATGCAGACAACGAACAGAACAGGTGCAAAACCACTGAGAGAACATGAATTAAATGTCTATCACAATTTGAAATTTAAAATTACTTTTTAAGGGAACCATGAAAATGAAACTCTGCGTAAGAGATTTAATTGTAATTATATTCCCGATTAAATTACAAAATTTAATTTTAATATTATATTCAATTTATTCGCACTAAATAGAAATTTGCTTCACACAAAGCTTGAACACTCTGGAGAATTTTTCTGAAGAGTCGATAAATATGCAAATATGTAGATTAAGATCAAAACACGTTACATTCCGAAAAACATAGTTGGAAGGCTCTATCCTTTGAATAAAATTTCTCATGATTTGTAATTGATTTTCGTGCGAAGTATTTTCAGGAAATGTCCTCAATTCACACAAAGGAAAAGCCATTATTGTTTCCATAAGTTTCCCCCGTAATTTCTTATACCTTAACTGGCTTTAAATCCCACTGCTTATTGGCCATTCGATGATTTTACTATATTTGTTGCACCTGAGTAATGCAAACCACTATCCTGTGAAAATGCCTCTTCTGCGTCAATCGGAAGTTCATCAAATGCATGTAAGATAACAAAAATACTGTTTACAGCAAAAAGAAAAATTCGTCTTTAAACAAAATATATACCTTAATAAACTCATTCAACTCATTAATAACATTAACTGGACCAAAGTGTATACGATAAAATTTAGTGACTAAAAAGCATCACATATCCTTAAGGAATTATTTATTAAAAAAACTATTAAAAGAACGCTTTTACCAATGCATTAAAAAGGAAAAAAATAATTTTTTCTCAAAAATCTGGAGATCAAAACAAAAATTGTAACAGCGTGAGGCGCTGGTTTCATATCTTTTTCCTATTGTTTTCAGCGCCTCACGCTGTTACGATTTTTGTTCTGACCTCCAGATTTTTGAGAAAAAATTAATATTTTTTTCTTTTTTAATGCAGTGGTAAAAGCGGTTTTTTTAAAGTTTTTTTTGTATTTATTATTTTCTAGTTTTTAGTCTTTTAATTTATGTCATAATTCAGCATTACTAATATTTTGGAATTTTAAAATCAGCTTTTCTGAATTAATTCCAACAATTACTTTATTGAGAAGAGCTCTAAAATTACTGAAATATTGCATTGTCATCAAGACCCAATGAATATAAAACATTTCAGAACTCTAGTGCATTTAGAGTGAAAAATCGATCACAAAGTTTGACCTTACAAAAATATTTCGAACTTAAATCCATTTTTCTTCAACTAATTCCAGCAATAATTTCTTAAAAGATATATAATTGGATATACTTATTTTTTTATTTATTGAAACATTTAAATTACTGTAACAAGTATTTTAGTTCTCAAAAATATTGTAGATGGAATCCACTGAAACCTATCGAGGTGCAAAAGTAATTTTGAGAATTTTTTTAAAAATTGATAATTGAGAGCTCTAAATTATTAAAATATTGCATTACCATCAAGACCACAAATACAAAAGAAATTTAAGAACTCTAGTGCATTAAGAAGAGTGAAAAATCGATCACAAAATTCAACCTTACATACAAACGAAACATTTCGAGCCAGTAAGAGAGTTTAAAAAGTGCTGATCAGCTTAACTGTAATCCAAAATACAGTGGACGCCGTTTGTAATGCTCACTTTGGGTCAAAGCCAAGGTGATGACTACATCCGAATGATCAGTACATCTAAAATGCCTTAAAAGTAATACAGATCTATAGGTATACAAGGACAGCAGGAAATACAAACCATATTACATTGGTGGTATGCAGGCATTCGTTCCGAAAAAAAATCATGCACATTCATTTTTTTTAAGTTTTCTTAAAAATGTTTTTGATTTCGAGTTACTCGTTTTTTTCTTCAAGAATTCGTTGGAAAAATCGTTCAGATGAATAATAAAAAGATTCAGCTCTGTATTGGACTGATTTTCTGAAAGTTCGAAGGCCTTGAAAAGTTTCTTGGGCAAATGATGATGGTTTCTCTTCTGGTCCCTCTTCATCGTCATTATACTCAAGTTTTGTGACGCATCTCATCGAAGCCGATCACTACAAACGAATTGTTGATAACTAGAATCGAGGAATTTTGTCTGTGTGTTTAGATGCGGGATTAGGGATGGGAGAAACTTACCGGTTTAAACCAAAAACCGGTTTTTTGTTTCGATTAACCGCTTTTTTCGGTTATTTTTTAAAAATCCAAAAACCGGGGGAAAAAACCGGGTCGGAAGATGGGCTCGATTTTAGGTTCGACTAGACTAAAATTTACCAAGTTATAAAGCTTTGAATTTCATCATCTTAGTCCAGTCACCGACAACCTCTTCCTCGAGGCGTCTGTTGGTTGGCGGATTACTGAAAGAGTCGTCATGAACAGATAAATATTGGCCAATGGATTGATTTCCTGCAAAGGCAATACTAATAAAAAATTTTGTCTGCAAACGGCGTCTGTTTATTGGAGCTAAAAAATATTTATCTGTAATTGGAAGTTCTATGGCGTTCGAAAGATTAGTGTCTACGTTGAATGATGTTGTTTCCGATTAGAGGTGTCGACTCACGGATGAACACATTGCTGAAAGAGTCTTTATGATCAGATTAGATGATAAATATTGGGCAATGAATTAATTTATTGTGAGAACAATGTTAATAAAAGATTTTGTCTATAATATTTGCTTATTGCAATAATTACTCATTTATTATTATTACATATTGTATTAATTACTTATTTATAATCATTACTTATTACATTAATTAAATATTGTATTAATAATTACTTATTGTATATTATTATTAATAATAAAAATTCTTTCCAAAAACGGTGCTTTTTTTTTAAAAACCGAAAACCGGTTTATTTAAAAACCGGTTATCTTGAGAGGTTTTAACCGCCAGATTAAACCGGAGGTGAAGAAAACCGGTTTAACCGAAAATCGTTTTTTTTTTTCAATAACCGCCATTCCCATACGGGATTGATCGCTCCACGCTATTTTGATCAGTACGACCGATTGATCGCTACATCCGTGATCACTACAAGCAGAGACTACTGTAAATTTTGCTACAGTTCATTCACTTAATGTTAAAATTATCCAGACAGCAACAAAGTTAATTAAGCCACAATGCGTTGCAAAATTTACAAAATAAATGGCTTTTTTCCTTCCGTAAATGTGTTTAGAACTTTTAACTTTTATTCTTATTTTGAACTGGATCGAACGACGGATTACTCAATACTTAATTTTTTAAGGAAAATTGTAATTTATTGCGCAATGTAATTTTTACATACATAATATTACGTCCGGAATTTTGAATCTGATCATTTCCATAACTAGACCCAAAACTTTAAAGAGGTTTTTTCTGACAGCTAAACTTTAATTCGTTCTCAAAAATTATTAAAAGTTATTTAACCCTTTATAGGGCCATTTTTTCTAGTTGTGGTATAATAAAATAATTTTGGGAGTGAGATTAATTTAAGGAACGAAATTCATTTAGCTTATTGGATGGCATTAATTTTTTGTTAATTAATTTTATTAATTAATAATTAATTAACATATAATGCATTTCATTATGGTTTGAGATAAGAAATTGGAGCATCTGGGCTTTTGTTTCATCGAAACATTTGGAGAGAACTTACGCCAACCTTAAAAATTGCATTTAAAAATTCATGAATTTGGTGCCAAGTATACTTGCCAGGCCTTAGAAAGGGTTCAGAGGATTAGGTAATTTTTATCACAACAAATTATAGTTATATACAGAATCCAATTTTTGATAAAAATTTTGAAAATTATAGAAAAGCTTCTCGGTAATTAAGCATTTTTTTTATTTTTAAATCTGAGGAGGAATGCAGAATTAATTACGATGTCATAACGTCTAACGTTATACGTCTAAACGTCTTTTAACCCTTTGTGGCGCAGTGTGCCAGCTGATGGCCACCTAATTTCACTCTCTTCTCAACCGTTAAATTCAACCATAAATGTGAAATAATAGTTTTAGGATAGGGCTAATAGGACTGCTTTTAGAATTACATAGCATCCTTATGAAATCTCGTTTCGGAATAGGAATTATTAGAGATAAAGTCTGGGAAAATTCCTTAACTCAGAGATGAGAATTTTTTTCAGTTCTGGACGTTTACAATTTTAGCAATTAACTCGAAAATTTTCCTCCAATATTCTTGAAGTTTTAATTTATGATTTTCTGTAAGATTCAACAATATTTTTTGAGAGTATCAAGGTGAATGTATCTAAGGGGGTTCTCATATGAGGGGGGTGACCCCAAAAGGGGACGATCCCCCTCGGAATGAAGCAAGTTTTTTTTTTTAATTTTGTAGAGTCTATGTCTAGACAATAAACTAAACCCATTCAAGATGTTTTTTCATCATATTTCAAAAAATTGAATGCCTTGCACCGTAAAGGGTTAAGAGCGTATGTCTTCATGAGTTAATGAGATTTCAAGCATGATAAAAGAAGCAAATGAAAAAAGATGCATGCATGAAAAAAAATTCTTTTGCGTAAATTTATGAACTTTATCTGTAAATGAATAAAATGTAATTGTTTTTTAAATTAAAACGATTTAATCAAACGATTTAAGTTTATATACAGTTAATTTTGACTTCATCAATCTTCTACCATAAAAATCCGAATACTTAATTAAAAGTATCTCAATTTTAATTTCTGCTCAGCACAAAATTCAAACTGGACTGAAAAATAACCATACTATAATTAGCGTTCTAAATAAATTGCGTGTTCTGACTTCACAATGCACGCATTTAAACATCTATTAAATACGTGTTAACGTGATTAAGTCACTCGAACGTAAATAAGCATTAATCTTCCCTGCTCTCAGTTGTTGATTACAATTGAAGCCGTTTATCTTTAGTGACAAACTGTTACATGCTGTAGTGTAGTATTCAACAGTGCGAAGAAAACAATGTTCATTAATATTCTGAGTGCAACAAATTATGTTTGCTTCTTCATCTGTCATGATGAATTTGTGTCAAACGACGAAATAAAATAGTGAAAATACACATTGACTAAAAGTCATATGAAAATTACAAATTAACTGATACACATTAAAGTAAACGTTCATCATTAACAATTTAAGAAGAATTTTTTTTTAATTAAATTTTTTTAAAACTTAAAGTAGGGAGCAACATTTAGTTTGACACAGACACTTTCACACGGAGGGTTAAATTTCAAAAAAAGAAACACCTTTGTTTCAGCCATTCTTTCTTTTCTTGACTTACTCATATACAAGTATACAAAGAGAGTATATTGTAATAGTCAGAAATTGGACATCGAAATTTTGATGAATCTCAATGTTTTAGCCATCCATGAATCCGAAAAAAGCATTTTTGGGATTATGTTTATCTCTCTGTAACAACTATAACTCAAAAACGCAAATAACTAGACTGATGAAATTTGCTATAAAGTCTTCTTTGATATAAAATTTTACATAATTGTAGATTTCTGTAAGATTTTGAAAGAAATCCGTCTACGAAAAGGCTGTAAGTACGTTATTGCGCATATGAACTAGATAACTTAGAAACATAATTATCTAAATTTTATGAAATTTCGCATATGGTTTTATAACAAAAATTGTAGGTCTGTACCAAATTTTGTACCAAATCCGTCTAAGAATTTCTGTGCGCACGTTATTGCGCATGTGAACAAGATAACGTAGAAACACAACTAACTAAATTTATGAAATTTTGCATATGGTTTTTATAACAAAAATTGTAGGTCTTATCAAATTTTTGACCAAATCCGTCCACATTTTGACCGTATATCGATCTGTCTGTTGTCATGTATGTGAATGGGATAACTCCAAAACGCAACGACTTAGATGAATGAAATTTGTTATGTGGTCGTATGGCCAAAAGTGTAAATCTGTATTAAATTTTAGACTCATTCGGTAGAAAGGAAGACTCCTAAAATTCATACCCGGTTTTCTTCATTATACTGCGAAGCACAAAACGCGCCATACTGTGTCAGTGCGCGTTACGGTGTGCGTCAACCCGGCGCAAGGATCACTGGCGGGCTTGGCGCTTACTCTGTAATTCTTCCGTGAGATATTACTCTCATAAACCTGGACATTCACCGTCGGACCTTTCCACAACATTTGAAGCGCATATGTCCACATCGTACCAGTTTTAAGCCCATCATTTTAGGTGGGTCATTCACGGTGATTCCATGCAAAAGACACAACTGGTCACTCTCATCCCCTAGGGCTACTGTGCGTACCCTTCCTTCCGCTTTCAAAACGGGACTACCGTCCCACTTTCCCGAGAGAGATTCACCCCTCCCCCATGTTGTGGTTTGCGCTTTTTTAGGAAAGGGGCGCACCCTTTTACACACGATCGCAGTTCAGTTTCATGGCCTAGTGTGCCGAATGAATATCCGAACCGGATGAAAATCCAAGCATTTTGACTACACCGCGGCAATTCTCATTGAATTTTGCCGTTGACGAAGGATTTTGGTACTATGTGCGTGAAACTGAGTAGCACGGCGTGATTGTGAATTTCCCGCTTAACCCTTTATTTCTCGACGTACTTAAAGGTACCACTTCAAACACGCTTTATGTATTCGTAATTTTACCGTTTTTCCTGACAGTACTCACATGAACACGAGGAATGGAGTTCCGACAAGTTAGCAGTAGATGGCAGATGAAGACAAAAATTAATTATTTAAATTATTATAAATTTTATATAAAATTATTAAATTAAAATTATTATAAATTTTAATTATTAATCGAATTAATTAAATTATTTTATTTAATTAAAAAAGTTTTTTCATATTTTCTGGGGTTATTCTGTATTAAAAGATATATAATGATGCCAAATTAAAATTGAAAAGTTGCTGGTAAGTTAATTCGGTAAATAAATTATTAAGGAGGAACGAACAGAACGCGCCATAGTGTGTTAGTGTTCGAGTCGAGGAGAAACACTCCCATTGGTTATATATAAAAAAAGTTCAATGACTATAAAATGGAACTTTTCAAGAATTATTAGATTCCAGATCCAACAAAAAAAGACTGTGATCTAATCGTGATTCTCATTTACACCTCTTAGCTTTTGATGCTGTTTCGAAATAGTGATGTCTTATACCTTAAAAGTATCAGAGTTGTAATAGGCTATCCTGATTAATAAGAAACAAAAGTGCCAGGAAGCAGAAAGTGCTTAAAAGTGCGACGTACGTCGCAGACCAAACGAGGTCTTTGCAGAACATCTCATAATTTTAAAAAAACCGCGCACACACCAAAAAAAACACTATAGTTCTGCAGAACAATCAAAGTGAGGCGCTCTTTATGCCGTGCCTTCTCTCTTCACGTTTCGCGCAACGCAGCGTCCAGAGATTGGAGCAATGGCAAAAATTACTCTCCTTCATCGCGTGGCTTACGAGAAAGCCACGCCTTCATCGGGGCTGACGTCACTGGGGATGAATATCCGAAACAAGTACATTGAAAGCTGTGTGTACAAGAATGTACTGGAACTACAGAGTTCCTAGAATATGAATAGGGTTCATTTACCTAACTGGACCAGTTTTGAACACACATATCTATTTTGCATTTTACTGTGATCCGCCAAATTTGGACAAACTGCCTGCAGAACATTTCCAACCGTTTGATGTCATGTTGAAGAACACTGGATATAATTCTGTTCCTGGGCAAAAGTGTAATATTATATTAATAAATAAAACTAAAAAGGTGTGTTAAAATATTCCACATCGCTTACATTTAAGTCCTTCATAGTAAAGTAACCAAAACTATTACAAAACTACATACCCTTTTATGAAAAATCAAAGAGTAATTATCATGGAAAAAACATCTTAAGAATGACCATTTTGCTCTGATAAAATATAATAACTATGATAATCACAGTTTTAATGAGTTTAGTATAAAATGTTGTAAGCACTGTAAGCATGTCATTCATTATAGAAGTAAAATTTTAAAGACTTAATTATTTGAAATAAAAGTACACAATATGACAATCAGATAACAGGAAGAGTTTTCTAAAACGTCTAATAACTGAATCTAATACTGTTATCTGCAATTGTGATTTTTTTTTTTGCGTTAATGCACACATTATTTAAATGACAATTTTAACAAACACAGGAGTGTTTAATCGCAATAGTTTCAATGTGGAGAAAACAGGTGGCATTTGAACGCATCAATTCATCCTCTGGAGAGAAATCGATATAACCTCACAGAGTGGTAACCAAGTTTGCTAATATAACTTTCTCGAACGAAGTGACGGTCGAAGGATAATTATAGATAAATATTTGCTTTAATTTTGCGTGGCTCATTCGAAATCGGTGGATATGAAGGCAGTTACTTAATCGAAAGTAAGTGTATGTGAGGAATGGAAATTTCTATATCGCTTCATGTATCCTTGGGTTTCCTTGATGACGGGTCATATGACCGGTCAAGAGTTGATTCGTTGCATGGACCACGCATTAGAGGGGCGCATTCGGGAAGGGGCACAAAACGGCAATTTACGACGTAAAACTGCCGGCCTTTACAGCATTAAATCACATAGGCAGCAAGTCTGGGATAGGATTTACTTTTAGTTCACTTAGTTTTTTATTGACTTTTAGTTTACTTAGCTTGTTTCATTTAGAAGCTGCAAGACAAGTATATTGAGATGGAACTCGTAAATTTGATAGATGACTACTGATCAGAGCGATTTGAATTTGTAAGGCAGATATGCAATTTTTTAACAGCAGATTAAAAAATTTAGGTGTTTTGTTTTAACTATGGCTATTAAGATCTTTCGGGGGGCATTTCCTTTCCGAAAAAATTCTTTTTAAATATGTATTGACTTTCTTTTTAAAATTAATATTGGAATGTTAGTTTATTTAGACTTTAAGTTTTTTTGGGGAGGTGGGGGTTGGTTCCCCACAAATAGTCAGTAATGTCCATGTATTTTACATTGTATAAATATATGTCTATTTAATGTATTATACATGTCATTATTTTTGAGGACTGTATTTTTACTGTGTTTTTGTTTTGAATTTTTTAAGGTTTATAAAATGTAACATTTTTGCGTGTGTGCTCTTCCCCGCTGACCGTTAAAACTTTGTATACCCTCTGGATGAGTGCGTCGGTTTGTATGATAAATAAATAAACAAACGACCGGGGCCATTTGAATTCAATTTGTTGTCACACATACCAGAAAAACAATGAAAAATTTCAAACAAAGCTATGTTACATTTTTCAAACGCAGTATCTTATTTAACTCCTTAAGTCTCGCGCCCGTCATATTGGCGTGCATTGAAATATCGCATTTTTAGGCTTATAAACTAAAATATAATCATGAATTAGCTTTATAATTTGACACAAAAATTACGTAGAATCCATAAGCATCTCAAGTATTTTATGCCTTCTTAGATGAATGAAAACGACAGCCCCTTTCCAAAACAGGAGGGGTCGTCTTATTTGATAGCAAAAAAAAATGCGAGACTTAAGGGGTTAATGACGAACTGGTGTTTCAAACTATTCTCTTTTCAACAGAACTCTACAAGCAGCAGTAAATCACCAAAATATAATTTTTAAATACCTATCATTTTAAACATCAAAGCTTTAGTTTGTCACTTTATTTCTGTAATGAGATAGATCTTTAAATAAAAATAATAACCTGAAATAGCAAAAAATCCTCTTGAAAGATTCGGTAATAGTTTTAGTAATATTTTAATGAAAACCCGAGGCATAATACTTAGAATCCATTGTTTATATTAACAACCCTATCATTATATATTAGAAAAATTGCACTTGCATAATCAGCACTATGCAAGCCACAGTCATCATCAGCCACAGGCCCTTTTGTGATTTAAACATATTTTAATTAACTGTGGGTGACAAATTATATGAATGTTTCTAGCTTGATACCACATTTTTTCAGCATTACAATTAAATCAGAATCCACATGAATCAACCTTTAAACTTTGTAAATATTTTCAATGGATATTGATTCATATAGTTGCGTTTAGAAAAGGAAATTAGTACCTGTTCTGAATGTTTTAGTTTGGTTTCGTTTGTCTAAGGTTTATAGAGAAAGGGCCTTTTTCTCATGCTTGGCTAAGCAAGTTAATGAAAGTGTGGAAAATAATAAACTAATATCTTCAAAACAGTCAATAAAAGTTCAAGACAAAAATTTTAAATTTTGTCGTGCCCATCATGAAAATGTAAAATTGAATAAGATGTTAACTGTCTTAGCAAACTTGTTTAAAGTTGAGAGTAAAATCCAATTGTTTTTAAAAATTCGGAAAGGATAACATCAGGGGATCGACCAATCAGTGTAGTTCCGGTTAGAGATGTCGACTTAAAAAGTCGTAAATGTTGGATTTTAAAATGTCGATATTCAATGAGGATGTATTTTAACGGACATGGCACATTTAAAGTGAGAAGAAGTAGATGCTGGTACCCCATCAGAAGATGATGACGGGGAAATCTTGTGCGTCCAATGCTGGGTCTGATAAAAAATGATGCCATGTTTGTGTTAACGTCATCTTACCAATTCCCAATGAACAGTACTCAATGAATGAATGAACATGACGCTTACTGTCGACTTCTTGATCTCGCTGTCGCTGCCATTTTAATTGTAAAACGGTCATATACCAAATTTCATTTATCTAAGTCTTTTCGTTTAGGAATTATCGTGTTCACAAGCATGCGATTATACAGACCAACAAATAGTCAACCCTTTGACCGATATAGTTCAATATTTGATACAGACCTACATTCATGATGATAAAACTGTGTACCAAATTTTATCCAACTAGTTTTTTTTAAATTTTTGAGTTATCATGTTCATATGAACACGGACAGACAGATAGACAGACTTCCCGCGCAGGGATTTCGTCGAAAATTTGATAGAAATATAACAATCTTGTGTAAAGACAAGATACCAACTTTCACCCCTGTAACTCAAACCGTTTTTGAGTTATCTTATCCACAGACAGATAGACATAATTCCAAAATTGTGTTTTTCAGACTCGAGGAGGTCTAAAACGTGGAGATTCATCAAAATCTCGAGTTCGAATTTTCTGACGTTTACAATACTTTCTCTTTGTTCTACTTCGTATGCGAGAAAGTAAAAAGTGGATAGCCGAATGAGTATTACTGGCTGCTTGTTCACTTCCTGTGAGAGTGGGTTCTACTAGAGATGGTACCCAACAGAACAGCAGAAAGAATAAAATTTGGAAACAAGATTTTCTTATAGGCATATTACATGAAACACCAATAAATGAATTTTATATGTAAGGTTTTCAACACCTGTAAAATGCTTATTGAATCAGTGTATATTGCATATTTTCCCCTCGGGTTCTCTGAAATCTGTTTTAAAGCACGAAAGACGGCCGTAATCTCTGCTATGAAAATAGAACAGAAAGGATGGAGTGTAAAATCCGAAAAAGAATTGGGGAAAAACAAAAGAAAATCAGACCCGAGACGATAATTTGGTTCTGTCTGTGTAAATAAGAATAAAGTCATGGAATTTCTGAGTTCGATAGGCATAAAGTTGTTGAAAGATTTTTCTCGTGTGATAGGTTTATAGAATGAACGAAATGTGTTTAAATACTTAAATGCAGAATATCCGCAAAGAGGTAAAACGTTCATCTGGTGACGAGAAATGAACATTTTTTTATTTGAATTAAACTCTATCATAATATTGCACAATCTTGCGAAACAAAGATGTAAGAAGTATGTTTTTATTCGTTATAAGCGACAGCGCTGAAAGCTATGAGATGGATGATTAATCTCAGATAAGATACGCAAATAATACTTTAAGAAGAGCACATGACGTCTGATTTTCAGGGAAGGTTCGTACCATCAACATATAATCTTGGACGGAGCGATGCTTTGAATGCTCCTGAACATAACCAACAGACAGTATAATGACGAATGGGATCAAATCAGCAAACTGCTTTTTCGTGCAGAACCATAAATTACAATACCTTAATCCAGTTTGGAGAGGGCAGTAGTTCGTTATATACATTCGGAATGTTTTATTTGTGCTAATTTTTTTTCATAAAATGTTGATTCTAAATTATTGAAGCGAATATGAAATTTCAGAATGGAAAATAACTATTAAAAACTTATTCGATTTTAATTTAGGGATGAGAAAATCTAAAAGTTACAAAGAACTTCTAACCCAAAAAAAGAAGAAAACTTTTTCGATGCTACTCAAAATCTTCGGCGTCAGACCGGAAACTCAGTTCAGCATTCTTTTTCTCACCCTCTAAAGCCGCCTAATCCAGCAGTGAGAAAATCTGCTCAACTATTTTATCACAAAGCATTTTTTTCTTTATACTCCATTATCAATTTAAGTAGTCATACCGAAGGAAGAATTCATCTCTGCGTTGTACAAATAAGTATAAATGCGAAGCTTTTTAACTTGTGTGATTAATGAAATTACTGATGCATTTTCAAATTAATATTTGTTTCGATGAATATTTCTGTTGAATAAATAATTTAGTTATTTCAATGAATCCAGCAATTTTTTAATACTTGTTTGGCTCTAATACTGGCGGAAAACCTAACTTGTAAGAACTTTGAATTGGTTCAAGAAGTTATCTGGTAAATAATAATGTTATTCTGGACATTTTTTTTGCAAAAGTGTCCAAGCACTAATGCCAGTTCAGAAGGCGAATCAGCCAGACATGTGAAACAAATCTAAATGATTAACCAGCGCAGTATGCTTTTAGACGGAAAGAATCATCTACTTTATTTTATAGCATTTTCTAATCAAGTATTCACAAGTTAAAAGGTGATTCAGAGATTTCAACTAAAAGAAAAAGGAAAGTAAATATTTAAGTTATAAAATTATGTTTTATCTTGTTCTTAGTAAAATTGATTTAGCTACATTTTGCGCAATAAATAGAGTGAAAGACATAGGACTACCGAATCGACCAAATTTAAAAATACCATCAAAGTTATAATTTTTTTTACAGAAGAATGAAGAGAATATAAAATAAAAGCAAAATATTTGTAATTTGTGTTGAATACTTAAAAGGCATGAATATAACGAATGTAATGACACAAAATGTGCAGTTACTTAAAAAAGGAATTTTTGATAAAGGCTGCTATAATCTCTGGATGATGAACTTTTCTTTTCACTTCTCTTTCTCAAAATATTATCCATTTCCTCAAATTCATTTACTCATATTTTCAATGAACCCATATATCAACTATATTATTTACTCATATATCAATGAGTAGGAACTAGATCCTACTAAGCAAGAACAAAATGAACTCTAAATACATCCCGACACTTTTAGAAAAAACCTTCAAAGCTATTGCACGTTATTCACCAATCCACAGCTCCTTCTCCACTAATCAGAACTAAATAACGTACCAGACGTAGTTACCATTGGCAATATTTTGTTAAAATCACTTGTTCGGCATCTGAACCCTATATTTTTCGGAAATTGCCTTAGAAATGCATCCTCTAAGAATCTCACTTGTCCAGACTGTTCTGTTTTTTGATGCGCGAACAAGAATTGAAATTCTCTAGATTATGAAGCATCATCCTATTTTACGCTGGATAGAATGCCAGAAACGGTCACAAATAATACTTTTCGCTTTCAAAACAAAAGAAATTCATATAAAACTGTCTAAATGATGAAAAGAAATATTCCAGCACTTCTGAAAGTCGGACTGATACTTATCCAACTTTGATCATTATGTTGGAAAAAACATTGACCAGTGACGAATACATCAGTTTGCTTCGCATTCTTTTTAGAAATATCTAGCAACGACAAAATACGACAAGTTAATGTTGAAAAATTACTAAGCAAGCTTTAGTTTACATACATACAAAGGAATAGCTACAATAAACAAGTAAGATTCTAAGAGTACGGAAATTTTCAGTGTTGTCGGCCAGTATTTTGTATCTGAATTCAGAAAACTACCGTCCAGTTTGACTTCAAAAACTATGTTAAAGAGCACACTGCCTTAACGGCGACTTTTAAACCGTTTTTTAGCATTAATAAGCTAAAAAATCATTTTTGAAAGAAAGGAGTAAATGACGTGGGTTGTAGGTTTGATTTAAATATTTTTATCTTTACTGTGAAATGCTTTTTTTTTTCATTCATAAAATTTTCTAGAATTATTTTTTCAGCTTCTTTTTGGTATTAGATGGAATTGTAAATCATAGATGTTCGGGTTACAAAAACTTTCGTAAGTGCATGTATAGAGGTATATATACACTAATAATATATTTATATATTATATGCACTGTATAATACATTTCGTAATCAAAATTAAATATTTTCATCTAGATATTCCATTAACGAAATAAATATCCACTGTAAAAATACAGGCCGTTTTGCTCTCTTATTGCTCATTTTAAATGAAAAATAAATTTTTCTCTGAATTATTGTTTTACCTAATATCGTCAATACATAATTTATCAGAATGATAGCAAAAGTGATAGAATGAAACAGGGTTGTTTGAGCAGCTAATCTAAATCTAAGTTCTTTCAAAAATTGGTATTTGAATTCCATTTAAGAACGCATCTCTATTACAAATGTAATCAATTCATATGATATCACAGTCACATGACAAAGGTAAATGCGCATGTTATCTAGCATCAAACAGTATCCAATTTCTTTTGCAAAAAGCATCCCAAAAATGAATTGGCCCAACGCACTTGATACGTGAACATGAATTAATTCCAATACGCAGAACATGAAAAAATCATTTATAAATCACTGCTTTGGATCAGATCTAAGCCTAAAAATGCTACTTCTTCAGGGGAGTTAAATGAAGGTTTCATTTTAATCCGAAATTTTTAATCTAATGTAAGCCAGGAAAATAGTGGTCTAATTGATTACATAATGTCATCATGAAATTTCGCCAAAATAAAGTTTATAATTAAACTACAAATATCATTAGTATAGAAATTAGTATAAAAAATGAGAAAAAAGGACGCTATGAAAGTAACAGACGTTTAACAATAAAAGTCACGCAAAGGAGCACCACAAAAGAACCTCTCCTGACATAATGTCAAAAAAGGACTTTTGTGTTGAAATAAATAAAGCTACAGTGTCACATAAAGGAAAAAAATTGGCATTTTGTCATGTTCTCTGATAAAGTTCAGTACCTAAAATATCTACAAATATAATGTGTGTTTTGAAGTAAGAGCGAACTATTTCTAGCTCTCTATTCGAGGAATTTCTTATTAAACGAAAAAAATTCTTGTTTTAGTTTCTTATTCAGTGTTTTTAGAACAATTACTGAGTAATAGTGTTTGTTACATACAACTTATTTTAAATATATTTTTATTCTGATAGAATTTTTTCTAAAATATACAAAGTGATCTTAATGTTTTTCAGAAATTTTTGTTCATAAAAATATTAACTCTGAGATTTGGAACAACTTTTTGCTCGAAAAACAATTCGATTTCTCATTCTGATATGCTTTTCTAAACAAACAATTTTTTTTAAAAAAAATATTATTTTATTTTTGCATTTATGGAGCAATTTCTATTTAAAATTGTTTAAAACTAGCCTGCATTTCAGTGTTACGTGCAAGTTTAAGAAACTTCATTCAAGATCGAAATTAATTTATGTACATACGAATTAGTTTTGTTTATGTCAGTTGCTTAAAATAAAGGAAAGATCTTTAAAAAATATTCTATTTTTGATTGCTTCAAATTCTAAAACAGTTTTCTAAAACTTTTTTTTTCTTTTAGATTCCATACATCAATGTGATTTCAATATTTAGCTACAGATTCATTGTATTAGTAATGTCTTGTTTACATATTCGATTTAACATTGAATTAGCATTTAATTAATTAATTTTCACAATTACTTGACGAATTAAAGAATAAAGAAAAATAAAACGTTCGCTAAATGCTGAAGAAAAATCTGAAAACTAAAAGTATTTCGCTTCATCTTCAAGATCCTCAATTTCTTTTATTGTAGCTTTAAAAAACAAAGAAGTTTAATGAAAAAGAAAATCACAAAAATTCGAAAAATACTGCCTGGATCTTTAAGAGGTTTAATGCTCATGTTTCAATATCAGCACTCCAAAAAGACAAAATTTGAACATTCCCACAAAAGATATGTCTCAGTGGGAAAGTAACAAAAGAAAATCTTTCACAAATCAAATTTACTAAAATAAATATTTTCACTCATTCCTTTCATAAAATTCATTTCGGAATTAAAAGCGTTTTCAAATGTTGCATTTTTTTGTCCCAAGCGGTTTAGTAAATTACATCAAAAAGCAGAAATGGCACATTCGATTCGAATTTAAATTTAGAAGCTTAGCTAAATTTGCTCGTTTCAGTAGAACGTAAGAAGCAAAATGAGTGAAAATGTTATTTATTCGGAGCAACAAACCTAAAAAACATTCGTGTGTGTATTTGCGTGAAATAAGATTTGTAAGAAAATATTTTTTGTATTAAACTGAGTAGAGAAAATTAACTAGAGGAAACTTCTCTAACATTTTTCCTTTTAAATTAATGCGTTGTCAAAATTTCTTCCTTTCTTATCCCAAAGATTAAAAACCGAAAACCATCACGTTTAGTTTATCTTATGAGAACATCATATAATCATCATGTATTTTGTATAGCCCTAGATTAATAGGGCCTTTTTAAAAGAATCGGATATTTATGTAAATTGCGCTTAAAGAATTAACGAAATATATTTTTTCTTCTTGAAAGTGATGTTTCTCACTAAACTTAAGAAAAATTCTATACATTATTCAATAAATATCCAGGTTTCATAAAAAAAAATTTGGATATTTATTTTAAAAATCTATTTCATAATAATCTGATAGAGCAGATACTCCATTAAACATGGTGGTTCTTACATTTATTTAGGACATGCAGAGCAATTATGAGAATACTAGCCGGTCTCGCCGCCCTCCGAGCGGGTTCAAGGCCAGTACCCACTTTGCTCAGCACTGCCCCTGCCACCTCGCTGCTTAGAGGCTCTCAGCCACTACTTTTTTCAGTTTTAAAAACTGCTTGAAGATCAGTGGAACAGACGATAAAACCATAGTAGATTCCATATTCTTTGTAGACAACATATTCCTTTCAAATTGTAAAATCTTTCAACAAACCTCAGCTAGTTGTAATGTTTTGTATAACTTTCTCACGAATTTCGGCATGAAAGTCTTCAGATCCATAAATACATAATGATATCGCCCTAAATAAAGTTTCCATCACCTACAGTAAATGTTTTACAATATTTTGACACGCCATTTTTATGGAACTGTTCGGAACTATATATTTGAAATAATATGGTAAAACCTTCAGATAGTTCGCCAGCACCAACCACTCGACGGATTTCGATAATTTTGATTTCATATGAAAGCTTGTGATGTCTAGATATGTCATCAAGGGTCGTCGGCCCCCCCCCCCCATCCATCATTTTCGAACGCAATCGAAAAAACATATAGAGAACATTCGTAAAAATGCCGGAAAAAGAATCGCTTAAAATTCCATACATTAGTAATTCTTTTCGAAACACCCGGCCTCAGCCCTTAGCCATACGGTGAATCTGAAAGTCCGGTCGCCACGACAGCAAATCGGGCCATAGGCCCCCATAAAGAGGGGAACTTGCGATGACTCCCCTCCCCCTTTAGAGAGGTACAACTCGTCATTGGTAATGGGCCCTAAGAGCCACACCATCATTGCTATATCCCACCAGGAAGCGAGACTCTGCTTACTTATACGGAAAGTTCTCATCCCCATATTTGAAGTGCTCCGTCAACGGGACTAACCATTCATTGATAAAGGAAATTTGATGGGAATTTCATAGCCAAAAATGACATACTAAAGAGAAAGCATGACAAAGAAAAATGCTAAATTAGCTGGCAGTATATTCATCAAAAAAATCCAGAGACAAATCCTATACAGTATTTATGATACAAACTTTAAAGAATATTTTTTTTCAAGTACACGCTCGTAAATGTACTGTAAGGCGCCCAAGGTCATATTTAAGCGTAGAATGAATCTCGATGCCTATGCGGCCTGACAGTGATCTTGCCAAAACTGCTAGATATAAAACCAATGATGCGCCTTTTTCCAGGTAACCCTAAACAGTTTTATGAAATCTTGACTTCTGTGATAGCATTGACGGTCAGCCTGATTTCATATTCGAATGTTCTTACTGAAATTTCACCATTTTCAAGTCAGGCACTCTAATTACCTTTCCAAACAGATATTTGTTCAACTGTGTCTTTATATACCATTGCTCAGAAATAATTGTCAGTTAGTTTGTTCTTGGTGTCTAAGTTGTTAAAAAACAATTGTCAATCATTAATTTTCAAAAAATTGTATTTACTTTTCCTTTTTAAAACACACTTTTATTAATGTGCTAAACATTAGAATTATTTTCATTTTAATTATTTTCTGCTTTTTACTCTCTAATTTCCAATTCAATATTATAAATAATATGGAATCTTGAAATCATTTAGTTTTCAAATTTCTTACTGTGTGGCGCTATTCGGCTATTCGTATGGAACCAAAATGTATTCTAATTAATCGATAAAAAGCAGTTAAGTTGTGAAAACATTTAAATAGTCTGTTGTCACTGATAACATACATGTGTGTAGCCGATGTGTGCTAAGTCACTAGAGCTATCTTGTTAAAAAGATCATTTATTAATTAACAACTTAACACTAAATAAAGATTAACAAATATTAACGAAGGTTTAGTTTTAGTAGAAAGGTATGTTTGAGACGCATGCTTGCTATAAATCCGCTTTGTCTCCAATAGAAGAAAAAAAAATTTGAGAACTAAGTCTCAGGACTACACATGAGAGTCGGCATCACCACCCACTCACCGAAAATGACGTTAATGAATAGTGTTAATTAAACATCGATAGACTATCCATACTATCGAAGCCAAGTCGATAGTATCTGGGTTTAGGAACTACCGACTGAAATAATCGATAGTTTTAAAATTCTCACGGGCAATACTATCGATAGGCACATTTTCAGTCGATAGTTTCAAAACTATAAAAGAAATAGATAATAAATAAACTATAAAATATAAATATAAACTATAAACTAAATAAATAAACTATAAAATACTATATAGTTTCAAACATCGATAGTTTAGGAAAACTATCGATTGCACTATCGATGTTTAAGGAATACTATTAACGAACGTTAATAAATCGCAGCAAGTAACAATATCTTTAGAAAACTCTCTCGAAGAAGAAAATGTTGTAGTATTTACAAATCAGCTGTAGCGCTACTTAACCGGAATTTAATAGCACAGCCGGCTAGATAGTGATCATCGCCACATGTATACAAAATTTCAAAACTCTAGCGGATTAGGAAGTGAGTTAAAGATTCATTACAAAATTCCATATTCACAAGTTTGAAACAAGTCATATTAAATAAAAAAATGCATAAAAATGTAATCACATTCCTTTGTTTCACAAAAATTTCAGTTCTGTCGACAGCGAAGATGTGTACAGGTCTCTATTCCGGAAGACGCTGCATGCAAATGCATTATAAGTAAAGGATAGTAGCAAAAAACTTGAGATTAGACTCAATCTTGGAAGCTAAATTTTTTCTAAAAATTAGCCGAATTATTAGTGTAATATGCAATCGTCTAGGTTTATAAGGCAAAAATTTTCTACATCTGAGACATAAATATCATTCATCAAATCATCCATCAGAATCATTAAATGTCAACTCATTTCCACACTAGAAGTTAATCTTACAAGTTCAATCTCAAGATACACGGCTTAAACTAATAATTTTTCCATCAAGGGTTTCATGGCTTCATTTCATATCATTAAACAATTGCCTTAAAATATAGATTAAATCAAATCTATATTTAGTTCATCATCTTCACTGACGTTATTGAATTTTAATTATTTAAGAAAAATAACAGTTCCTCCCTTTAAACGGCTATTAGTTTTAAATTGTTTGTTTGAAAAAATAAATGCTGACTCAGAAAGATTTTTCGAGCTAACGCCCATTTCAGATATTATAAGTTATAAACATAAAAATATAATTCAAATATATAGAAAATAAACCTGAGGTGCAATAAAAGATCATTAGGCTGACTATAGCTTTTTATTTAGTTAAATAACATGAATAAAATAGCTTCAATTTCGCCGTCCAATAATGCGCTAAAGCTAAAAAAATAGTTAGTGATTCGAATATGAATTTAAGTCGTAACATAATTATAAGTAATAAAAGAGAGATGAGAATAATTCAGACATCCCGAGTTACCTCGAAACTTTTTGGTAAATAAAACTGAATATGTCTCTCTAAAATAACGTCCATCCAATTAGTAATTCTCGGAGAATTGGTAAGCTATTAAAAGAAGAGATTTTTCTAACATCTCCATGATTATGCGCAATAAAAACTTCCTTGTGAAATGCCTTTTGATTCAACCTTCGTTTCAAAAAGTGCATAGAGAAGATAATGAGAGTTATTTGTGTATCACGCACTGAATCAGCACGCCAATTACGCTCAAAAAAAAGATGACTCTTGAAAATTTCCACTCGATAAGCTTTTCAGTCCGTTTTAGTATCTTTAGAAATTTATCTCATTTGGACTGGAAAAGCGATTTCTAGCTGCTGTGATCTGGTCACCCGAACTAAGTGTAGTTTGTAACATTTTTTGATGTTTTATCTCTTGCTCCATGGATTAGCAACTGTAATTATTGATTTTATTGGCTTTATTTGTATACTTATGTGTTTTTAAAATTGTTATTTATTTATAAAAAGTAAAATTTGTTTTTATCGGATCTTCTCTCCATCGACCATATGAGCAGTTGTATTCAGGGGGAAAAAAATTCTGTATTTAACTACCACCCATGTTTTCGGGTGAAGTTTGTAAATCAATGGATTTCAGCTTTTGCTTTCTTTGCCCGGGGCTTATTGGACGCTGTTTCCCTTCTGCTGGGTTGCTTCTCTCTCCTGCGTCCTATTTCAGGGCTTAAACCCTGTGGGGTAGGCCCGGGGCGGGGTGAGTTTTAGCTGCAGCTTTAACTGCTATTATCGATAATGTGTGCTTTCATAATTAATATTATTTCCAACTCAATTTTAAAATAAAACTAAAAATCGTGTAATAAAACCTAATAAACTTTATAAAAGTGAAGAATTCATATTATATTGTTTTGGAATTAGCAACATAAAAAGAGACAGAAGAAACAAATGAAACAATTAAAAATTCAGATTTCTTTCTGTATAAACAATTATAAAAGATTTCTGTTTTGAAGTGAGCTGTACATTTAATATCAACCCATGATTAAAGAGCTCGTTTGATTTGATTCATGTTTTACGGTGAAAGAAAAACTTTTTAGCTATTTGAAGACAAAATCAGCATGAGAAGCAGATATGTATCAGATTTTACTTAACACATTGTTAACTGGTCACGAGTTAACTCGTGTTTTCAAACCCAAACGTAGTTGACCGATCACGAGTTAATGCGTTTTACTTCCACTTTCAATTACGAAATAATAGCCAGTGACATGAGATAGCCTCTGCGTAAAATTGCCGGTCAACAACTGGTTAACAACTGTTAATTAATTAGTTTTAAAATTACAAGTTGAATTAAAAACAAGTAAAAATACCATTTAGAATAACGTAGTGAAATTAAGTAAAAACAAAAGCATTTAAATCATGGAATAAAATTTAATAGGTTTTAAAGCAATTGAGAAGGTGAACAAAAAAATTATCCGTTTTAGAGTCATCTCATAATTATAAAAAAATTATTGAATAGTTAATTTCCAAACCACAGAAAGAATGCTCTTTTACTACAGATAGCAAACAGAATGCAAGTTGAACTTAATGAGATATTTTTATGGAATCTATCTTCTCATTTTGATCTAAGTCAGAAGAGTAAATGCATTTCAACAAACAAGAATTTTACGTCTTAAGGAGATAGCATCTAGAATAAAGAAGAAATGGGTATTGATTATACTTCAATTGAAAAAGACGAAGTCTTTTATGTTACTAACAGGGCTAGGCTAACTTAATAGGCGAAGTAGGCAACTGCCTATGGGCACACAACTTCAGGGGCCCCCGAGGTCTCAAGATTATTTTTAATATTTATTTTTTTGCGGTAGTTTCAGATTAATTTAATTTTGTATAGTTAAATAATTTTGTACTCAAATTTATTCAAATTGAAACCAAATTTCGTTTAAATTTTGGAACATTATTCAAACAGCATTACCAATTAATTACCTTTTGCAAGTTTTATATTATGTTGTTTTATAAACTTAAAAAAATATGTTGCTTTCTGGTTTTAA